>KN880521.1:0-90578 GCA_000934385.1 Cylindrobasidium torrendii FP15055 ss-10 | reverse complement strand
ACTTACAATCACATCGGTGGTTTCGCAACGGTTGCCAGAGGGTTTCGCGAGGGTCATGGAAAGATTGCGCGCTCTGCATACAGGTGAAAGTTGCGCGTTTACCGCCTTTTAGCGAAACCTCTTGAGTAAACACCGCGAAAATCAAACCTAAATACACACCGAAGTTGCGCTCATGGTACATATTTATGTTACATACATTAGTAAAGTTTCGCTTTATTTTTTTCCACGATTGAGTGCCATACCCGGCTAACTCTCTCAAAATCGATAGAGTTGATGAGGGTTTCCTGTGTCAGTCTAAGTGGGACGCATCGCGTGTATTGACAGCGCACAACAAGCCCGCGCAAACTCTTGCCCCATGCAGTGTATGCATCACTGTACTCTTGACAGTCCCAATCAGGGTCCTCATATGGCATCGGTGGGCCAAAAATGTCCAAGACGCGGTCTCCTCTGACCAGCATCGTACACGAGGACTCACCGTCCTCCAAGAGCTCTTTCTTACAATCAGCGTGGAGAAGACCTTTCACAGGTTGTGCTCACCTAAAAATCCGGTGGCATTCTCTGGGACAGCCATGTTTGCTGGTGATAGCAGGGTGATAGTGTGCGGGTGACCGTGGGAACCACGGGTTTGGCCACGCCTGGTGAACCGGTGGAGTTCGATCACCTCGTGCACTAGGTAGCTGCATAAGCGTTGAGGGTATCACGGTACATCAAGGCCACAAAAACCAACTTGATTTGGCGGGGCCAGTCATACTTAGTGATGAATCGATGAACATCGGCATTAATTGTTAACGCACTCTGTCGGAGTCATTAAAAAGACAGCAAAGGGGCTTACAATGAATTCCCCGTAGTGTAACTAGAATCCATGTAGCTATTGCTAGATAACGTTCTATGTTCGTTGTTCCAGATCTCTAAGCTGACCCTGTCATAAGCTGACCCTGTTAATCTTGCAGAATGTGCTAGTCAACCCAGCGCGCCGACTTGGCGTAGGTGTGCATTCCTTCGCATAACTCCCATATGTATTCACTAGCCATTCTCATGCGAGTGTCGTCTTTCTCACGGCAGTTGAAGTAGTAACACTTGATTTCGAGTACTGGCTGGGGGGCCCGTCACGGCGTTGCTGTTCTTTGGCCTCCCATGGTGCACTATACTCCAAAAGTGGGAATCTTCGATACCAGTGGTAATGTGTACGCAGGCATATAGAAGACTGATCGCTGTCGGATTGCTGTCGCTGTCTGTTTGAGGCACAGAGTTCAATTCATTTCACGATCACGTGATGCCACCATTCGCGCCATGAGCAATAAACTTTCCCCCGCTTTGAGATGCGCGCCTATAGTCATAGTCATCTTAAGTTGACACAACAGCGGACCGCGTATATCTGTCTTCTTTCATAGGCTCGCTTGCCCAATGGCTGAGGATGATTGGGTAGCTGTTCTACGCCGTAGCTGCATTGTGTACTCCCTCAAAACTAGAAGTCAGAGTATGCTCATGTGCTTCTGTTTATTTGCGCTTTTGTATACCTTAATTGCACGAGTTGCGGGAGACCATACGCCGTCAAAAGCATGAGATGCTGTTAGAACATGTCCTGTGCCCACCTTCCCGCGTGATCGTAACGCATTTGCGTACTGCTTCGGATGCAAAAGATACTAATAATTTTTACTTCATTAGTTACGAGGTGTGTATTGTGACTCTGTATGTCAGGCTGTTATGCCTAACGGGAACTAAAGCGGGACAACGACACGATCTTAAGTGATACCTTTTGCACAGAACGCGACTTTCTTACCGGCCTGTTATACTCCCGCAGAGACGATTCACACCCCGACCTCTGAATAACTCTCACTCTGGGCCTACCAAGCTTCCATCAAAACCCTCTCACGACAGCACGACACAGAACTTTCATCAATATACCCAGTACCAGTGCATAACACCCACGATCACTTCTCACTCGAACTTCGACTCGTACAGACCACTTCCTTCATCCTTCATCCCTCATCACGAACTCGATGTACCTCGATGGACATCCCGCTCCTAGTATTTACTTTTCTGTACGCCTTAGGGCATATATATCCAGAACGGTAACAATGGACGACAACGCCTATTTTTTCGGACCAAGCACAGGTCGTTGCATGAAGATAGCTTGTCGGCATCCAACAGTTCTACGGTATTCTTTATTCTCTTTGTGTAGTAATACAGAAAAATAGAAGGGAAAAATTGGGACTGATTCGCTAGTCAAATTCAGAGCTGCCCGCGCCAATGCTTGCGTCACTCGGCGTCATACTGCTACTTGCGTAAATTGCTCGTTGTTGTTCTGGGCGCCCGCGGCGATACGGTTGGTACGGTGCGCTGAGGCGGACACTGCGCACTACGAGGTTCTCGTCATCGTCGCCGTGAATGACGGAGGATGTTGAGTCGAGCTCCTCAATTCTGGAAGTCGTCGATCCAGCAATTCCCGTATGGTTCTTTAAGCTGGAGCGCATGGCACGACGGTGGCGCCCCATAGTAGAGCGTTGGGCGGTTCGAACGGTTCGAACCCACGCGTCTGTAAGAGGATGTTGAGGTGCCGGGATGTACGCGACCAAGCGAAGGGTCTTGTCAAAGGTATTTGAAGTGTGCCAACTCACTTCGTCGGGATCATGTTTGTCAAAGGGGCCGGTTCCATAGCGGTCAAATGTAATAATCATGTGTTCCAGGTTATCCAAGATGGCCCAATGTTGCTCGCGAGCTTCCAGCCTCTCTTTGCGTCGCATCTTGGACCAATGTAAGACGACATCCAAGCCGCCTTCGACCATCCTGATCTTCCCGTCCTTGACTTGCATTTGCCAAGGGCTGAGGTCGGCAATCACAAAGAGGTGATTACTTTCCAATCGTTGGAACATGTCGTATATCTATAGTTAAATAGGTATCATAAGAGTGGATTGCAAAGCGGGAAGGACGCACCAAACTGAGGTTGTTCGGGGACTCTAATGATTCACCATCCAGAGGTTCTGTCACGAAGCCGACAACCTCGCCTTCATAGGTGAGGTATCCTAACAAAGGGTAAAATAGATCCTCGAGGTTCGCGGCGGATAGCCATTCCATGGCGTCGTCCATTCTTGAAAGTCGAGCAGCGTAGCCGGGTGAAATGGCCACAACAGTTTCTTCGATGTCAATGAGAACATGCAAATCGATATAAGTCTGCCACTTTTACCTACTTCGCGCCCTCGCCACAAGCCGCGACGACATCCGGGCGTTCTCCATCTAGTGATACGTATTTCGCGACAATCAATGCGCAATATCCCCCTGCGGTAGCGAGGGAGTGGAGAATAATTCGGTAGAGAGACGCTCGTAGGAATGAGTTTGTAGCCTCCATTGGAAGCCGGAGTCAGAGAGGCTTTACTGACTTTATTGAAATTAATCGAGATCATGAGAGTTTCCTGTCAGTCAGTGTGAAAGGGATGTCACATGTAAATTAGCGACGGCGTACGACAAGTCCACGCAAGCTTTTAGCCCATGCAACAGCCGCGTCAACGTGCTCTTTCGAGGCATCGTTTGGATCATAACCTTCCATAGGAGGGCCATATACATGCATGACATGGTCCCCCCCAACTAGCGCAATAATCGAGCACTCGACGTCCGTCGAGAATTCTTTCTCGCAATGAGCATGAAAGCGATTTCTAGAGTCTGTTTTACTTACCTAGGAATGCGATAGCATTATCTGGAACGGCCATATTTGATGCTGATGGTGTGTGGATAACCGTGGGAGCAACGAGGCGCCTCGGAGCTGCGCCCGGCGAGGTCGATCACCTCGTGTGCAGCGGTGTGCTGAATAGTAGTAAGTACTTGCGAAGAATATAACGGTCAGTAGCAGAGAAAGAAAGCTCGAGAACCTTGACTAGCATGCAGGCGTGGCACGTAACGAGTCCGTTGTTATTTGGTCGACATTAGATGTTATTCTAAGCTACTACGTAGTACGTACGCAGTACTTTGCGTCTCAACTTGATCAATCGTTTGCCGCAAATTGACGCACTGTGCACCCAGAATAGAAACACTAGATGTTCGTGGCATTGTGAGAACATGCACACGAGGTCCGAGGTGTTTGACCAAATTGCACGGTCACCTCGATTTAATACACGGGCACGTGATGCTAGCGCCATGAATGATTGGGTTTTGTCCACTTCGGGATGTGCGTCCTTAACTGCGATCATCCAAGTGGATGTACGGTCGCACCGTACAGTGACTCCAGAGATTTTCAAGTCTGATTTTACTTCCACACACTCAATGCTACGCCAGCGTTGAAGTGTAGCTGTTCTACGCCCCGACTACATTGTGTACCCACCCAAAAACAAAGGCCAAAATGGTGAGTCTAATTTCGCTGTTCTCTTGTCTATGTGCTCTTTTAAAGTTCTGAAATGTCAGAACTGTGGAAGAGAACACTATGCCAGACTTGCTTCATGCGCCATTGGAACTTGCTGTCCCCCTGGAGGCCCATCTGCGCTTACTGGGAACTTTGTCTACTGCTTTGTGTGCAAGCAATAACAGTATTGCTATGCCAGCGACGAAGTGAGCATTGTAAAGATTCATTTTCCGCCTAACGGACGACGTCAACAGAACTACCGTGCTGTCTTTTGCAAATGTCGCTCTGGACATCAAACCGTTCCTCAGTATACTACAAGCGTTTCTCCATTTCTCCGTTTCCCGGAAACAACCCACACCCCGACTTCTGAACTCCGTCGTCTTTCCGTCGAAGTGAGCTTCCGTGGATACCCTCTCACGTCGCACGACAACACGACCGAGTTGTTCATCATAAAAGATACCCCAACCGTTCCACCGCGTAGCATCCACGACCGCTTTTCACTCGACCTCGAACTCTCGTACTCACTGGCAGCCCCTAACGCCTGGCCACATCCTTGTTGGAATGATTTTCTGCGCGCCTCATTTGTATCCTTAGATTTCATGACTTACATGTAACTAAACCTCAGCGTCGTCTCGCTCCTGTGACTTTCTTTTTGCGCGCCTGGGGGCATATATACCCAGTGTAACACTCGACGACAGCGCCTCTTTTTCTCCCGGACAAAGCAAGCCTCAACCTCTATACAACCAGCCGAAGCGACCCATGCGCCAAGCCCACTTAATTACAAGTATGTCACATTCGATAGTGCACATGCGTCGAGTTTCACAACGGACTTGTATCACGAATCCTGGAATAGGGAGAACGGACCCATAGTCACTACGGGCCCACAGGCGTAGTTTGACGCGCTCAAAGCACTCGTTGTTTCCACGAAGTGAGATAGCTGAGGAGTACCGCACATACAAGGTGCGTATGTTTTGTTGCTTTGACCTGTTAGCGCCGCCTAGCATGACCAGTCTTGGCTTCGGAAGTGAGCCACCTGAAGGACGATGCCGCCAACATCACCAGCGGGAGAAACCTCACCATACTCCATACCGGTTCCTTTCACGAAGGGAAGTTCGTTGGCATCTAACCGTCAGACAGTATTCATTGTTTGTAGACAGTAGTGTGCGCTTCAACCACAAAACAGATATCACCCTTGCGCTCTAGTAGACCGTAAATGCTAGCCGTCAATCGATATTGTAGCTGTAAGTTCCACGTTCGGCTTCCACTGCGGATGCTGTGCGCAAGCATCATGGCAATCATTACCGTCTGCGCGACATGGAAAAACAGCCTTCGTATCCCTGTACCTCGAGCGGACTCAGACAGTCTCTCCATCTCCCAGCTAGATTATTCCCGACAACGAAGCCCCGATAGATCCATCGTCCGCGCTCACCATCCACCTACAAAAGTCATGAATCAGATTGACTGCGAAAAGGGAAGGAGAGCCCATTTGAAGATGCCTCACATAGTCTTTTGACAGACTTACAAACCCGTCGAAGGGTCGTATTCTCCCAAACAGGTCAAACTCCCCCCATGCGGAATGGCCCTGCCTTCGGGTGAGTATACCGGTACACTAAGATGCGACAAGGACGCACTCTTCCCGTTACGATGATGTCGCGTATGCGTGCACGATCCAAAGCTGTCCGCACATACTTGTATGTCTTCCCACCCTCGAGCACCAATAAATTACTCTCCTCTTTTTTGAGTTGCGCTTCGGCAGGCAAGTAGGAATGCAGTGGATCTCCAGGTGGAAGGACTGTCTCATCCTCACCATTATCAACGAAATAATGTTCTTTGAGTATCCATGTCTGGCGGTGCTTCACCACCAAGCTCGCGGTGAGCACGGACGGCGCCGCACCGCGCAATAACGCAGCATATGCATTGAACTCCGTGTACTACACCGACCTCGCTGTTAGAACCTCCGAGGGACACAAAAGGTGGAAATTAGCCTACAGTGAATAAACCCTCCCAGGCGCCCTCCAAGCTGTCCAACGCTCCAATCAGCGCCCCAGCGTCAGATACAAGGGAAAGCGCATACCTTCCGGGTATGAATGCTGGACCAGCGGCGTCTATCAGACAGCTTCCTCCCAAACGCAGGCATCTGAGCCATTCGCCTTCGAGATCGTTCCCGTAGTCGTGGAGAGCTTTGTATCTGTTCGGCGCCGCCGGCCGGGATGCGAAATCGACGAGACGAAGGAAACTCATTACAGCTGGTACAGCGCAGGGAGGTAGTGCCAAATGTATGTCCTGTGAGTAGTATTTTATTGTCCCCAGAGGCGTCGGGGAACATGGCGAGGGCTTGAACTCCGCCCAATCGAGGCTCGAAAGTTGGAACTGACGGTCTGGTAAGAATTTGCGTTCGGTGCGAAGTTGAAGGATCCTGCCTTATGAGCTGAGATAGAGTAGAGCTTTAGTACGTTCAGCTCCTCCCCGGTGAAGTGGTCTGTGTCCTGATCTTGGAACAGTCACATACGATTCGCGCGTGCATAACTGTATGCATACCAGGGCGGGACAAGAACCAGTATAGCCACATTGCTATCGAGTTGCAGTCGTGGTCCTCAGGCCACGTATTTGACTGGAGTGAGTAAACACCGAGAGATTGGCCATTTGGGGTGAACCAGTAATCGTGTAACCATGGAACAATCTGGGCGTAGTCGCGAAGTTGCGTTTGGTTTTTACCTTCGTTTTCCAGCATGAGCAGATAAGCGTAGTAAAGCATTTCAGCAGTGTCCGAAGTGGTACAAAACGGGCTATCGGTGGTGGCGTTGTGACTTCGTAATCGCTTGAACATTGTGAATCTTCGTTTGAGCTCTATTGCAAGAACTGCTTGAGTAAGAGCAGCTACCCCAAATCGTTTGAAGGCTATGGATGTATCAAACTTGAAGGCGAAGATTCTGGCGTATAGAGTAGGATTGCTTGACATGGAAAGTCGGTCGTGAAAGTCATGATTTAGGGCGAGCAGAGATGGGAGAGAGCTAGGAGGTCCGGAAATAGTGTCTGTAGCAGCCGTGTACGCTATCTGCTCAAGTATTTCTTGCGGTAGTGTCGTTATCGAAGACATGATGATGGGCGCAGGTGAAAGAGGCTCAGCTGATCGCGATTCGGGCCGATCAGATTCGGCAATCCACGGTGGCGCCCAACAGGGATGCGGTAAACTGACGGGGGACCGAAAACTACATCTTACCCAAATGGACTCCTCCAGTAATGATTAACTTGGAATCACGACCTAATTACTATTCGTCGAATACCAGAGCATTCTTGAGCGTAGAAGGCAAGTGAAAGGTTTGCCTTGACGCCTATTCATTTTCGATCATTGAGACTGCTTCCCAGCGCGCAACATGAGCTATTGCACGGCATTGCATTTTAATTGGTATGAACGACCTTAAGAATCGTTCATCCACGTACATTTCGTCGGATTTGAGAATTTAAAGGCACACTGGTGACTGCTATATCCCAAGTGCAGTCGTATCCAGGGATAGACGGTCAATATGATAAAGGTCTGCCCATTTGATCTTAAAGAAGCACCGGAACATTGAAGAAAAAATGCTACATACATTTTCTATGAGCAAGTTGAAATGTTGGCCAGTGCGATTCAGATGGCAGCCTTTGGCCGGGATAAGGTGATCCGCCTATCATTAACAGAGTAGGGCAGTGTATACGATAAAAAAACTCATGATGCAGGTAGCGAGCAAGTACGAGAGCATACTGACACTTCGCAATCGACATACTCTGTGGAAATAGAACGACTTTCGGGACTGCATCGAAATGCTAGTAGGTTAACTTAGACTCAAGAAGCAGATCCACTGCGCAACAGTGAGCCAATAACTCTCGGGAGGCTTGTAGGAGCTCGTAGGTAAATGAATGACGCTTGATATACATACTTACTTATTCCAAGCACATGCAACGCGGGGGAATCGAACAGGACGCGCCGGCAAAATGGTGCCGCTGCGATCAAAACGATTAAAAATTGTTGTGAAAGCAAGGCTGATCGTGATCCATCTCTCCCATCTTTACCACTACCATGCCCGTCGATCTCAGCAAGCTTGAGCAGCACCTCGCGACTCGTTCGTACGTTGAGGGGTGAGTATTTCTCCAGATTCTCCGGATCCACACCGATACCACCCTTCTCAACCATGATTAATTATCGCTATGGTCCGTGTTTCCTAGAGGCGACTAGACATCGCCGTGCACGTTGCAGACACTCATTTCCTAGCTTTCTGACTCTAACTCTACCTATCGAATTATTGAGTACTGTTACTGAAACTCCTGATTCGCAGTTACACGCCCTCGCAGGCTGATGTTGCCGTCTTCAACGCGATCAACGCCGCCGAGATCTTCCCAAACGTCGCGCGCTGGTATACCCACATCAAGTCGTACTCTAACGAGCTCGCATCCCTCCCCGGCTCTAGCAGTGCTGGCGACGCGTTCCTTGGTGGTGCCGCGGCCGCGGCTGCCCCTGCTGCAGCGAAGGCAGACGCTGACGACGACGACGAGGTGGACCTCTTCGGCTCCGAAGATGAGGATGATGCCGAGGCCGAGCGCGTCAAGGCTGAGCGCGTCGCTGCTTACAACGCCAAGAAGGCTGGCAAGCCCAAGGCTGCCGCTAAGGTCTGTTCTTACCGCATCGGTATAGACTCTGGCTCACCAGTTTCAACCCAACAGTCTATCGTCACTCTGGAGGTCAAGCCTTGGGACGATGAGACCGACATGAAGGCTCTTGAAGAGGCTGTTCGCGCCATCGAGATGGAGGGCCTTGTTTGGGGTGCTAGCAAGCTCGTTCCGGTTGGATATGGTGCGTTTTCGCAGCAGACCCCACTCCCTTGAGGCTCACTTCTGTACAGGTATCAACAAGCTCCAGGTGTGTGCTGCGATGATGTCTTCCTTCCCAAGCTAATTTTATATTCCCTCACCAAGATCAATATTGTTATCGGTACGTTCGGCCACCTGTCCCTATTTTCCGGAGCTTATATTATCGCAGAGGACGAACTCGTTTCCGTCGACGACCTCCAGTCCAAGATTGGTGACATCGAAGACTACGTCCAGAGCTCTGATGTAGCCGCCATGCAGAGTACGTCCACAGCGCACCTTACTCTCCCAATACTGATGAGATGCAGAGCTGTAAAAATTGTATCGCAAGGGAAGAATGTATTTGTGATTAGATATTGTTTGTGTTTTAGTGAATCCGACCTGTTTCTTTGGTACGACGCGGTGTCACTCAGGGACCGATACAATCACGAATAGCATGGCTACGTGCTTCCGAGGCCGCTGTGGGGGCATCATAATGAATTTTGACTAGCAGTGTGCTTCCTACCTCCTTGTCGGAAATATAACCCCTGGCGTCTGGAGGTGGTGTTGTTTCTCAGCAGAAACATGTCGCGACGCGCCCCCACTTGGAGTCGGAGTGCGGGTCGACCCGTTCGTCAGACTTCAGTATCAAAGTCTCCTGGTAAGCATCAGCTGCGAGATCTGAAGATGCTGGAGGACGCCTAGGGATACGTTCCGATTCCGTGGGTCTACTTGTAGAACATGCAGCGTGTGGCAATGTCCTCGGCACCACTTTATGTTGCCTAGAGCTACCAGCGTACACTGTTTGAAGCGCCGCAAGGTAAGCATTGGATTTACCCAATCTAGCAATCGCCGCTCATTGAACCCAGTCACTGAGATCTAATTACTGTCGAGAACTGCTCCCACGTACATTGCAGTGTCACGTACATGCTTTGTAGTGCTCCTTGAACAAGCTATAAAAGCTGAAGTAGTGCCCCGTTTACCTCGAACACTCCCCACTGCACCTGCCAATATCATGGCGTCCCTCACTTCTCTACCAACGGATGTCCTCGAGTTAATCGCCGTCCTATGTGCTTCTTCTTTGCAGTCACTTCTACACCTCATGCTGGCAGGCCGAACGTTTTATCTCCGGCTGTCCATCGCCGCCAATCCCCACATATACGCGACCATATGCCGCCGCTTGTTCAACGTCCCGTTCATTTCTCAAGGTGTTCCCCAGAGCTCTGCAGTCGCAGACGAGCTCTTCCGCCGGTTACGCGTTCTTCGGCGTATTCGAGATAGCGACTTGACGACACATTCACTCACTCAAGATTTATGGACGGCATTTGGCCTTGTTCTGGAGGGGGGCGCGGCACATCTTCGCGAAGCCGGCTTCCTCCAATACGCAACGACCCTCTTGCGTCGTTCCCTCCTACTACCGGGAGACGTCCTATTTCTCGATAAGTCCTGCGGTAATGGCAGTCAGGAGCGGGTTTCGCTCTTGCTTTGGCTAGTCGCTTTGACAATCAAACGGGGTACGCTGCTGTCGGACACGGACAGGATGTATTCACTCACCCGAAGCCCAGACGACATACTCGGCATGGATGAAGAGAGGCACGAGAAATTAACCGACATATTGATGCCTTTGCTCTTGAACAAGGTACGCCTTCGGGACAACTCTCATCGTCTGCCGACATTCAACAACTTCTACCACTTTCCACTTCCCACACAGAATCTTACTTTCCCACAGGGTTTAGATCTCGTCGACGCTCGACGCTGCTATCCTCACGTGTGCGAGACTAATGACACAGCGGCTTCCCCAAGTTCCTGTGCTTTCAGCGAGGGCAGGCCTAACAGTAAACACGCATCACTTGCTGTCCGCGAAGATCATTCATTATTCGACGCAGTTGTATTCTATGGACAAGCCCAGTGCCCTCGCCCGAGACTGCCTCCAGCGCTCTGTGCTGCTGGCACGCTATATTTTGCGCTTCGCCAGGCGCACACGCTGCAGGAGCCCCCGGGCATGCCCCTTGACCGTGCCGCAGCGAATATCAGTCAGCGCTCGGGCCCCACCCAAGCAGACTTCCACTCCTGGAGGGCATTCCGGACGCCACTCTTCGCCGATTATATTGCTCGACCGAACCCTCTACCAGGTGCAGACCCGTGTCTGAATGTACTCTCAATTACACCGTCCGCGCCACCGCAGCCGTCGGTGCAAACATACATCCTGATGAATCTCCCTGGGGTCTGGGATGGCTCATATTTTGTGAGTCTTCCTTTCCTCATTTATCCATGATTCCGAGTTTCCCGACCATTGCATCCCCGCGGATACACTTTCCTCTTTCCATGGGCAATCTAAAGGAATCTTAAAAAATGAAGGGCGCGATAGCTTGTCCTTCTGGATGTCGTGTGCGTTATGAGCTTTGGACAGAGCGACCCTTGGTCCAAAGCCATAGGCGGCGAGACCGAGGAAGAACAACCCAGAGGACATTCTGTCGCGCCTTCAACTTTGGATATTCACATAGCTTGTCCCGAGTGATATGTCGGTAATGCTAATTTTACGGTCCGCTCAGATAGCGCCGTTTGCCACCCCGAATCAAGCTACGGCGGCGGACTTCATCTGCCAGCGACCAATGCAATGCAAGCTTGATGTACGCCCCGCGTTGACAAGTCTGGACGACGATCCATTCGAATGGAGCCTACGCGACATCCAGGTAGGCGGACAATCCTCAGCGGAGGATTGACGCTAACCCATGATAGCAACCCCACCGTTCCCGCGAGCTAGAAGTTGGGCACACATCACTTTTGCAATTCCCTATTGGTGCAGACGATTTCTCGGGGTGCATAGTTACAGGCCAGGTCCGTCATCTCGTCGAAATAGACTCGACACTTTCTGCCTCAGTGGCACCGATATCATTTTTGCCAGGGCTTCTTCACGAGTTCGCCTATCTCATCCTTATAGTTGCTTCAAATGGAAATACAAAAGACTGATACACGACTCCGCAGACCCTTGAAGACCACGACGAAGCTTGGGGTGCATATTTATTCTATGGGAAAGTGTATAGGGACGGGAGAATTGTGCTGAAGCGTGAGGTTGTAAGTGGGCTATCCTCGCGACCGCTATTTTGGTTTTGTCTTGTCAGTTTTCACTGACGCAGTATGGTTTGCAGAAAGGTGGATACAATGACCTTTCAACGATTGTCTTCGAGGGTCATCTCTTTTACGGGGCGTCGCTGGTCGGGTCTTGGAGGTCACGCACAGATGAAAGCTGTCCTACGCGGCGAGGGATTTTTAGCATGCGCAGAACACCGTCTGGAGAAGAGACGGAAAGGCCTTCGTTGTATTAATCATTGCCGCTGGCTCTGTTTTGGGGAACTCACTTATGACACTTGACCCCACCTGTTAAGAATAGTTTGTGAATAATTTTGCGTACTGTATATCTTCCATGTAATGCCAGGATACTGTAGTACCTCTCGAATGTACTAGTCCGTGACCTTATCCTTCGATGTGCTTCGACCGGCAGGAACAGCTGTGCCAGATCCGGCGCTGAACGAAGAGACTGTTTGATTACTTTTCGTGGTAAGGACTGGTCTGAATAGACGAAGGATCAGGGTCCGGTATATGTGCTCGAATACGCCATTGCACTGTGCCTATTGCTATCAATGGAGCAGTAACTATTGCTATTCCTGATCAAACCGCTTGTAACGAAAAACAAATGTCATGGGCGCAGACAGAGGTTGCCATCAACTAGAGCGCGCGCTAGTACTTATATTCCCAAGTTAGAAGAGCAGAGCATCATGTTCCTCGGTGACAGAATGCTCCTCTTCAGCCGCAGAAGGGTCGCGGGACTTCGAGCGTGCAATGTTGCAAGCGGCACGTAACCCGACAGCTGTGTGCTTTGTATGCAACCATCTCTGAACCATCTGCTCGACATATGGTGATCGTGCGCGCCCTCGGTACTTTCCGACACTAGCACAAGCATTCATTTCCTCTTTCGTTCAGATTCGCTGGCTGCGGGAGGCAAGCGCCGTACAAAAACGTAAGTAGAACTGAGTGCTAGGTAACAATACCTCTGGGCGGCTACTTATCACTGCTTTGTATCCTGCTGAATAGCACTTATATCTTGGGATTGTGTACTTACATATATACGGGGAAAGGCATACTGCGATGTTGATTGATCCGCTTTTTGCGTTACGTCAGTGACAGACTGAATGGGAAGTATTACGTAGGATCCAGAAGTCCACACATGGCTCGCTACTTTCAGGAAACTTCGAGATGTGTGTGTACCCCCCGGATTTCCCTATTCTTCTGGCTTTTTGGCTAGAAGTAGTGTCTAGGAGCCATCCACTGTGGACTCGAACCACACAGGATACCACATAGTCGGAACATGCATTACATGCTCATTTCATTAACGAAAGGTCGATAAATGCCCGGTAAAGAGTTCAAGGGAGTGGAATACGCGCTGGACTGTTTGAATCCTCTGACAGAAGAAGCCTGTCCATACGTACGTTTGCGCCCCTTCACGAGGTAGTGTCTAGTTGACCACCCAACGCCGATCTGAATTAGACTTCGCCTGTGAATATTTCCAGCTTCAGGAGTAAATAAATGCTTTCTTAATGTGCGTATCAATACAACTCATGGACGGAGGGTCTGCCCGACCCCAGTACACTCGCGAACGTAAACAAAGACGAGCGCTCGAACATTGAATAAGACTCTATGAACAACGGCATTTATAGCTCTCGGTGAGACGTATTCGATGTTTGGCAAAATTTGGTCAGGCGCTGAATTAAGCGAAACGGGCACCCTAATTTTGTGTATGAGGGCAGCGAAAATCACATACATACGATAACTCTCTATTCCATGGAGTTCTGAGATACCAAAAGGAGCTCTTTTCAATACACTGCAAGAGAATATCAGAATTGAAAGTCACTGAATGTCTACACAGCGAAGACTGGTACAACTGTCAGAGTTGATCACAAATCCGGGGTCAAACGGCTTCTACCGTCAGACGATACTTGTCTTGGCAAAGGTCTTGAAAATGCGCTCAGTCTCAGGAATACATCTTCGCGTGCAAGACCGAGCGAGCTTGAAGAACGATACCAGAACGATACACGGACCAGCGTGTAGTACATGGGTTGAATGTGTTGGACCAAGCCGTACTACATGCTGAGATGACACACAACATGTTGTATACGACGAGTTACCGATTGTATGTACCTCAAATCTGACACGGACAGACAGTGCATTCACCACCAAGAAATTTAAGGAGTGTTCGGGGTTTCGGGCCGGATGCCGAGCGCAGATTCTCACGGTCGACCGCCGCTGGGATTCCAAGATGTAAACTGAGCTAAGACGCATTAGCGAGTGTCCGAATCGAGGCCATTTCCCCATCCAAGAGCCATGATCTGCGTCGCGTGGGGCATAATTACGAAAATGGAACACAAGGAAAGGAGAGTGGCACAGATCTAAGACAGTTTTCAGGGTCAGCGACCTGACAAATCGCGATGTGGGGTCACTGGCAGTGGTACACAGCTGGTATTTCCTTGATTTGATAATGCTTGTGAAGGCGAAAGCGCAAGGGCAAAGGTAGAGACGGTGATGATACACTTCGGATGTTCCTCTTCATCCATTATTATAGACTGTCTATGCTACCCGACTCTTGTACACCAACACGTAGGCAGACGAATCCTCTCCACCACCCGCAAGAGTCTCGAGCTTGTCCCGGGGGAATATCGAAACCTTGTCATCATCAAACTTGTACCAATCTTCATCAGCCTCGTAATCGTCCAATGCCTTCGTGTCGATCTGCGCGTTCGCTGAAATCCATGTTAGCCCCGGAAAACTGTTAGAGGCCATTGTACTCACGATCAACATATGTGGGGTCATGGAATGCACTCTTTTTCGCAAAGCCGATGTAATGGCCCGAATCAGCCGCAGCGCCCTTGTGTGTGACAATGGCTACCAAGTCGAACAAGCCACCCTGGCTCGAGCCAATGTCTGCCTTCACCTGCGCATCAACAAGTTCCCCAATCTCGGCCCTCTCCTTCTTGCGCTGCTCTGCCTCTGGCTCGCCCTCATCTACGTCCATTGCATCAGCACCAGTCAGCCCGCGTTTCCGCAGACGAATCTTCCGACGCTCTGCCCGGGCTTTCTCGATGTCGACCAGCTTCCGGTTCACAGGCCGCAACTTAGACTTGTAGTCTTCGGTGCAGATATCCAGTGCATCGTAGGTCATGTCGAACTTGATACGACGCATGATCTTGGCCTTCTTATTCACGTCCGCGCGCCAGGCAAAGCGCACGAGATGCACAGACAGGAAGGCAGGAAGGCGCGTGACCTTGGTCGTTTGTACATACGGCGCGTCGACACCAAGAGTTGGCGAGCGTTTGGTGAGCTTGGTCTCCATTGAGCTGCTGATGCCCTGCGAGAGGTAGTTGGTCTGCAGCGTGATGTGACATTCGACTTTGAGCGCCTTCTCGGTCGAGATAGTGGGTGGTTCAGAGTCGGCGTTACCCTCCAACTTGGTTTCGCGCTGGATGTCGACCATCATCCACTGCTCGAGAAACTTTTTGGAAGCGTCTTCCGGGTCATTCACTTCTCGGAGGGAGTTCAGAATTTGGGTGTATGCTTCTTCGGCGTCTTGTTGGGCGTAGTGGCCGCGGATGACCTCGCCAAACTGGGGTACAGCTGCGCGCAGTGAGGTCAAAAAGGTAGAGGGCACGACTGAGTCGGAGGTCTTGGTCATCCCAGAATACAGGTCACGGAGCTGGCGGACGAGGGGAGCGTTTGGTGTGGCCTTGTTAAGCGCTGTCTGGATAGGCGTGACGACGCGCAGAGCTTGTAATGTGGCATTCATGTAACAGGTGTTTCCTAGGCTAAAGAGCCGTTAATAACGCGCTGGTGGGACGTGATAATACGCACTTGGTCAATCCAACTGGCCGGGCAAATGCTTCCGCAAGTTCCGTATCCTCCATATCTGCATAGTAAGCACCGAGTGAAATGAAAGTCTGGACACACACCTTCGATGAATGTGATCGGTTTCTCTGGAGGCTTGGGTAACTCACCCGCTGCGCCAATGACCATGAACGTCTGTCCTTCTTTTGGCGCAATTTTATTCCAGTCTGAGTCGTCCTAGACGTGTTCAATCGCCGCAATCGATGCGTAGACGCACGGCATACCTTAAGAACGCCACCTTTGACCATGACTTTCATACGGTCGACTGGAATCCCCGTCACTTGGTAGACCGCATCCTTGAACGCCGCAGGTGGCGCGGACGGGTCGAGTCTAACGGAGTGGGTCTTGCCAGCGTGCTTGATATTCACGTCCATGACGCGTAAGGTTAAAGAGTTCAGATTGGCTGACGCAATCATCGCGATCTGTGATTGATGGTTCATCAGCCGGCACAGACTGATGCCGAGGCGCGGGGCTATTAATTGGCCTCGCGTGCAACATGTCATACACATCTTGAACTCAACGATGACGATCTACTACTCGCTCACGTTTATGCTCCTGGCGGCGGAAATGGCGACGTTCTGCGTGCTGGTGACGCCCCTGCCGCACAACGTCAAGAAGAAACTCTTTTCCTTCTTGTCCACGTCGCCAATCATCGCTAAAGTAGCCTACGCGCTCAAAATATCCTTCATCTTCGTCGCAATTCTATTTTTCGATGCTCTCCAGCGCATGTGGCGCGTCGCGGCCGAGTCTGAGCAGGCGAAGAGTGGCACGGCCACTCACGATGTTCGCACTGAGACAAACTTTGCAGCGAGGAAATTCTAGTACGTGTCATCCGTGTCCCCGCAGCCAAGTCGTGTCGTTGACATCATCTAGCTCGCAGCGCAATGTGTATCTCACCGGTTTCACTCTCTTCCTCTCGCTTGTCCTCACCCGTACATTCTCCATCATCATCGACCTCATCCACGCCGAAGAGGAACTCCGCACCGTGAGGGGCACAGACGCGCCCAAGGGTGGCAAAGCGGATCCTGTACGTCGCGTCATTCATTCCCATAGTTCATTACTGACACCTAGCAGGTAAAACTTCAAAAGGAATTGGACTCAGCAAAGAAGGATCTCCAGGCCCTCAAGTCCCAGGCCAAGTCTCAGGCGGACGAATACAACCGTCTCGCGGACCGCTACAATAAGGCTACGGGCTCGGACGTGCCGCGCAGGAAGGGCGACTAAACCGCCGATATGATGGGACATTCAATTCGTGGTATCATGTTGGACTACATGTATTCATAGCAATCTTAAACCTTCATCAAGTGTCCTCATTTGTTTTGTGCCGTTCTCATTCCCTGTATGCTTTCTCTGTTTGCGTGCAGCGAAAAATGCTGCATCTATCGTCAATAATAGAGTATGTGGTTGGAATCCGCAGACCGACTGCAGCGCCGACCGAAGACTCCTGTGGAATGTACACTTCGGATTCCGCAGAACCGTGGTCGAACACGCCAACTCCGTTACTCGAGGCGTGTTCGCATTCGGATAGCACTGCCGCTGCGTCGTGGAGGCAGATGTGTTCTCGAGAGCAGCTGCTTCAGGTTCATGCGTACATGTCCGATAGCTTCTGCCCCAAGTCTCAGCGCTCAGTACTATGTAGTCGCAGAAACGTGAAGCTTTGACATCGCTTCATCAATGTCAATCCTTGTCTTCGCACTGCGCAGACCTTGGCCTGAGAAAGCTTCAAGATCATAAAGTATTCGAAGGCTGAAGCGCTGAACTTTCAGAAGGCTGGCATTGAGACAACGCATTAAAAAAGATAAGTAGCCTGAAAACACGTTGTTTATGTTTTTATATAGATGAATGTACACAATGGTGCTTCGGTAAATGTAATTTGAAAGCCACATTTCAGGTTTCACGACGTCTCAACCTTGGCAACACAGTACACGAACGAAAATACAGCAGCATCATCTGGGAGAGAGACCCAGTGATTGGACCATCCGTCCTCTTCGCGATAATGGTCGAAGAAGTGCACGCCACTAGTCGAGTGTGAGTTGTGTTGCTAAGGATACCACAGCGAATACGTACTCTTCTAGATGGTCAATCCTCTTCGCGGCCGAGTCCTTGCCAAAGACGAAATCGCAGTCACAGTGCCTGCACATGACTCGGCAAGACTCACTCTTCCGCTGCTCCATCTCATGCGCCTTCTCAAGGTGCTTCGCGTTTTTGATGAGGAAGAAAGTCGGTTGATCTTCGTTTAGATGACAATGAGCCTGTTGAAAACCCATCAGTGCCGTTATAGCTCTGACAGAAATCGAGCATACCACTGCCGTTCTCCAGCGCATCGCCCACGTCCTTGGAGAAAAGTCACGATCCCAAAACGGACAATCATTCCATCCTCGTTTCTTGCAAATTTTGCAAGCCAGAAATACGTCCAGTCTGTTCATTTCGTCGACCGTCGCCGTTTCTGGGTCCATCCCACATTTCTCAATGATCGTTCGTATCTTGTTGACATGCGAGGCCGGTGCTGCTGAGAGCTTCTCGGTTGAGTACGTTTTTGCGCCCCACGTTCCCTTCATCCTTTGTATACAGCATGGGTGGCGAAGCACATCGGGATAGAACAGCGTAGTATGTTTGCACCTCTCCTCAGCGCAATGGAATGCAGACAACGCCGAGTTCAGCACAGGTTCGAGTCCACCAGCAATGAGAATTCTTTTGAGCCGCCTCGCTTGATCCTCGCGCCAGTCGACCGCAATAGAATAAATGTTTTTCCGGAGGACTTTGTAAATGGCCCTGTCCGACATATCTTCGAGCAAGTGCTTGTCCTTGACGAGTTCGCGAATCGGAGAGCAGTTGGCAATGACGTGCCCGATTGGTGGATAAGGCGCGCGGAAACAAGGTCCATCGTCGTCGAGCATTGTGTTATAGAATCTGTCCAAAACCTTGACTCGGGGGTGAGTCAAACTAGGAGGGCGAAGTCGCTTTGACTTTGCAGCCTCCATAAACTCGAGCATGGCAGGTTCGATGTTCTTCCAGACTACAAAATAGATCAGATACGACGGTGACGACAATGAGAAAGGCGTACTACGATCGGTGAGGGCCCTTGGCTGGTTGACCGACGCATGTTTCTCCAATGATTTGCGAACCTCAGGTGTGAGATCTTCGGACCATCCCTGAGCTTCGAGTCGGGCGACAATCCTGTTAACACATGAGAACGAGCTTCGAGAGAGGAGAAGGATGCGATATTTACGCATCAAGTCTTCGTTTCCGGAGAGCTGCAAGCTCAGCGCTACGTGCCAAAGGTTTTGAAACGGCTTCGCGTTCGATGTATTTCTTGACCTTTAACGCATCCTAGCCATATCCGTGAGTGTCCGTTGAGGAACGTTCCGAGAGTATGGGAGACATACCATATTCGCTATCTGTTGCTCCTTAGCCCATTGGTCTACGAATATTTTGCATTTGTTGTCGTCTTTGAGCCTTGAAATTTTCCTTTTGAGGCTATCGCAGACCTGGATGTTGAAGAAATCTATGGATTCAGCACGTCAAGTCAGAGCAATACACGGCAAGGATGAATAATTTGAACATACACACGCCACCCAAGTGAGATGGACCTATGATTTTTGGTATATTGGCAAAGAGGATATCAGCATGGCGAAGTGATTTGAGCCCAGGATCTCTACAGTAACTGAATAATTCATGCAGTGAGTGTCCCGACTCCCAAGACTAAAATACAAGGACTTACGATTCTGAAACCAAGACGCAATGTCCACAAAAGCGAGCGTGGTATAGCCAGTCCACATATTCCGCTACTGCCGCCCCGCATTTCTGAAAGAAACAAGTGTAAGGGAATTTATTCTGAAATGGACGAGAAGACAAACCTGGCAATGGGTTTCGAATACAAAGCTTGCATACGCCGGCTCGCTCAGGTCACGTGGAAGTGACGGCGGGAGGTTGATCATTCCCTCGCGAGCAGCGCGCCAAATATTCTCAGAATGGATACGTGACCCCAGAAACGCACGAAGGTCCTTCGAAGTCCGAGACAACCGGAGGAGATCAATAGGCGTCAAGGATGAAAATATCTGGGAGCCGTCAATAACAATGAACCTACGAAACAATGTCACACGCACCTCGCAAAGAATATCCTCTGGCATTTCCATAACAGATTGAAGAATGCCACGGCGACCACGTACGCCTTTGAACGCCGCTCGGAGAGCAAGTTCTTTCTCGTCAACCGTGTTCTTTGGTTTGGCCTTTGATGGCACAGTCTTTGTCTTTTGCTTAGAAGCAGAGGTCTTCTTAGCGTTGGAAGCTGGCTTCTTTGGCGCGGTCTCCTTGCATTTTGCTGGACATTCTCTTCAGTTCCCACCCGCGTTGTCGGGCACATTACGCACCTTTCTTAGCTTTGGGGGCCTCAATGCTGTTCACTTCGTCGCAGAAATCCTCCGTAATCTTGCGTTTGCTTGCCGCGCGCTTCTTGCGCGAGGTGGAATCCATTGTGGTGGTGGTCGATAGGAAAGAGATGAACACAGGACCGAGAGCCTTATGATCGCATCTCGGGCCGGAACACAGCACGTGACCAGACTTCGATGGTCAGGGCACATGGTGTAGTTGGTTTATCACGCCCGCTTAGCATGCGGGAGGTGTTGGGTTCAATTCCCAATGTGTCCATGAGAGAGGGCTTCTTCCTTTTTTTCAGAAGCCCCACCGAGATAAATCACAAGAGTTGTACAAAACATCATAAAAAGGACTCATGTCTGCTTGTCTCAATCGGTAGATTTTTGAGTTTATTCAAGCTTGAACTTGGCTCATAGCGGTGGCCAGGCCGCCACTGACAGTAGGTTTTGTCGGAGACAATCACTCAGTCGTCTAGCAATCTTATGACATCCCTTCCATTTAATAAAGGCTGAATGTTGACCAGGCTACTTTTTCAAATGCGTAGTCTTTTGCGCGTATTCTAAAGATGACCATAATATCATTATTTTGAGATCGTCGTCCACCTCAAGCCGGGTAGCCATTGTGTGTGGCTTAACCCAGGCTCACTAATCCTCCTTCGCCGTTCTTATTGCGATGATTATTCGAAGAACATAATTGGAAAGACGACCCATATCCATGAAGCACTCGCAGTCCAGAAATGCGGCCCAACTAGCACGCATACATAAATAAGTAACGAATAAACGCATCTACCCGGCCTCTCTCTACTTTATTTTTGGTCCTCAACTTGGCCATCCCAGTGGTTGACGAGAATGCATTCCTTGTCCAGGATGTCTTCAGTATGCACTTTTGAGCTTGTAGTTCCAGCCCCAAATGTGCATTCGCAGACGGCCTAGTAAGCATCATGCGTGAATATTCCGTCACATTCTTCTCTGAGATGACACAACGCACAAGTATGCAGGCCCTGCATCACAGGTTTCTGTATGCTCCTGCAAATTGATCATGTCTAGAGCAATAAAAGAACAACCAGATTGACTGCAGATGAAGATAATGGGGGAATATACGATATGCCTGTGAACCCCAGAAGGAAAGCCTTCGCAGATAGGCGACGTGCAGAGAATGTGTCGTTCCACTGACTGGGTGTAGGCATTGGAGCTGGAGAAGGGGTTCAGAGAGAGCAGAGGCGCGGATGAAAATATTACATCGGAGGAGAGCAAGACGGTTGGGATCCGTAATCGTGCACAAGTCTATCGGTGGCGAATATTTTATCTGGAGTGCTTTTAAGAATATGAAGTTCTCTGCAGATACTTCGGTATGTTATGCATTCCATGCAATAGGGACCGCACCGACGCTTCATTGACCTGTACAGACATCGGCGACCTCGAGCACCGGGGAGGAAGCAGTGGAACGTACTCCGAGGCTGTCTCGACATCGTCTGTGCTTTCGAAGGCCCCGCTGAGTGTTCCGGGCTGGAGTAAAGATGATGTCGGTCGTGTTTGCTGCCCCATTTTGGCCTCTCAAGCTGTTTCGCGACGGGACCTCACAGCGACATTATGTCCAAGATTGAGGAGACACTGGGAGACAGCGATGGTTAAGTAGAAGCCAACGACCCGAATTCCGCATGCCGTCAGTTGTTCCGCAGCGCTTGTAGTGTTATCTATTCAGAATTACGGAGGGAGGCAACCAGGAGGCAACGGTCATGGTGAATATTTTATGCTTCGGCGACTTCGAATGATTGAGACTCGGAGGTGGGGGGGGGGGAAGAGTGAAACTCCTCCAGACTCGAGATCAAGAGGGGTAGATACAACTCACACGGGGAATGTCGGGCACTTACGCTCAACGGGCTAGGTTTTCCTTTGCATTTTCCGTGAAGAGTACTTTGTCTCCATGTGGAAGAGAAGAGATGGCCGACCGCGACCCTTGATGCGATCGCGCCTACCGAGTTTGTCTTCTGCCATCACCATCCAGTCATTAGCCCCTGGTCCCTTCATGGGGATTCCTTGCCCAAAGTGCTCGTTCCAGGCGACGACCCGATGTCGACTGGACAAACACCTCGAGTTGCACGCCGAGAAGCCAACCTGCACCTGGCCCGGCTGCACCTATAGCTCGGCGGACAACATGGAAGCACATATTCGTCGCCACCGTCGTGCCGGGGAGCGACCATATTTTTGCGACTGGCCCAACTGCTGCTACGCTGCCGCGGAGGAAAGCACGCTCGAGAAGCACAAGATCACTCATTCCGTGGGCCGCCCGTTTGCTTGCGACTGGCCCGAATGCACATACGCCGGCAACAGCCGCGCCTGCCTCAAGATCCATCGTTTAAAGCATACTGGGAAGCCATACGCATGCGACTGGCCTGGGTGTACACATGCAGCGGCGCTCCCTTCGCATCTCGTCGTTCACAAGCGCAAGCATACTGGAGAGAAGCCTTTTGCATGCGACTGGCCTGACTGCGACTATACTGCAATGATTGCAGGCAGTGTCGTCGTCCACCGGCGAGGTGTCCACTCCGGAGATGAGCTCATTCATTGTACATGGCCTGGGTGTCAGTACGCGGCGTCGCGAGAGCGGCATGTAAAGAGTCATGCCTCAGTCCACAAGTGCGTCTCTCAGTCCTTTATTTATGGTTGCATTCTAAGTCCTTAGCAGTCGGCCTGGCACCAGTCGATTCCCTGTCTCCGTAGCGGACACTGCCTCCTCATCCTCCGTACACCCATCCTCTTCGGCATCTCGTTCTCCTAGCTCTTCTGCGTCACCTCTCGCCAGCCCATCCTCGTCTCGTGCGTCTAGCCCACGGTCAAGATCTCCCAGTCCCGCCACTGTCGCAAGCTACCCCGCACCACGTCTTATTCAACCCCCAAGCCGAAATCCATCGTTCTCTTTGCAATCTATGGCCAGTCGATCATCAACTCCACCCCGTAGCCCTCCAATGGCTTCGCTATACACAGACTTCCCAGCACCACCTCCCCCACCTCAGATGCACTATCATGTCGTCGCTCCATAGCGCCGCTGTTGCTCAATCAGTACACACAATGGGACCGAATGTCTCCATCACCACGAGTAGTGCACTATAACCGCGAGCTGCTCTGGACACACACAACGGTGGCATGGCCTTGAGAGGGACCACCTTGAAGAGGCGGTTGTAACACGTTTTTATCTTATGTATCACGCTCATCTCCAAATACTTACTTAGTTACAACGAGGACACGTTCATGGCTACGGTTCTTTGTTGGCTTCTGTGTGTTGGCTGATGAACAAGAGAGTGCATCTACTTATGCAGTAGGACGGTAGGCTCTCGTTTTTGTTTCCTGGCAGAGCTCCAAGCCGAAATTGAGGCTTGAGGTCAGAAGGCATGGCAGCCCACGATGGACCGCTGGGACCTAGTGCGCCAGCGTTGGGTCTACTGTCAGCGTAGTAGTCGTAGTAATATGGTAAATGGAACAACCGTCCTCTATACTATCTAGTCTGCGTCTGTCTGCATGCGATGTGCTACGCCTGCCACTGTTATCGAAGGGCTGCTCACCCTCATCCAAAAGAGACTTCGGGCTATGTACTCGACTAGCAACTACGCTGCGTCCGACATTGTAGACAAGACTTGTATGTCACTTGACTCTACTGGACGATCCAGTAGAGAACTGTTCACAAGAAGCCACTGCACAACGAGTTCCCAAGCACCTAAAGAGCATATCCACATCGAAGGCAATAATATAATAGCATGTACATATATATTCCAACAAAAAAAAACACAAAGGAGAGGTGGTGTACTAGCTGGTGTGCACGGTCTGCGTGTCGTGTTTAGAGGACGGTGAGGTAGAAGTAAGTGAGAAAAGGGCGTAGTAAGGAGGTAGTAATAATAGTACAAAGAGTATTCCAGATGTAATTCTATGCAAAAACATTCATAGCGTTCGGGGAGATGGTAGTGTTTGTTTTACATGAGGTCAGCGCGCCTTAGATGATCGCGCAGAATTGACTCTTCGACTGGGAAAAGCGTCAATGTGATGGAAGAAGGGCTGGGATCAGGGATACTAACCAACAGCCAGTGTCTTTGCCGTTTCGTCCTTTTGCTACATGAACGCACCAGGATTAGCTGGTTTGATCAGCCATGAAAGAGACCCGGACGTACGACGACAGACGTGAAATGAGAGTAAAAAGTGCGAGGGGACGGAGAGTTGTTCTTCATCAACTCCTTGAAGTGATGTTGAAAATCTGCGATGCAAATCAGTCTATCATATGTACAGGGCAGGGATGAAAGAAGCAGCCCCCCAAAAGAAAACGCACACTTGGACGCTGTTGCGACGTTGTTTGCGCGATCCCCATAACTTGACACATAGTCTTGCACACGGACACCGCGCTCCAGCTTCGCCTCGAGGATGTCGCATTTGTTCAGGAATAAGATGATCTGCGTAGGCCGTTAGCTTGAGCCAAGAACATACCGACGGAAGAGCCAACCTGGGTATATTTGAGCAACTCGCATTCACATATCGTCTTCCACAGGTAGTAGCTGTCCTCCAATCGGTTCACACGACGGTCTAATAATCTATGAGCACATCTTGCTCCTTCTCTCCTCATAGAAGCATGGCAGTGGAGGAAGGCGCAGCAAAGAGGAATAATTGAGACCCACCCTCGGAGAGCTTCTCGTCGAAGCAAGATACTGAATACAGGATGGATCAGAAAACCTATCGGAGGGAAGTCCGACGACCAATTGAACGTACTTGGTCTATTCAGTAAAATGGTGATTAATTTTGAGGAATAGATGTGGGGAGGAAGGGAAAACGTACGCAAGGAAGATGATGGCGTCGACTTTGGATTACTGTTTAGCCCGCCGCTGAGCTCGATGGAAACGGGTTAGGACTCACCATCATCGAAGTAAGGATACCATGCGGCGCGCTGGCGAGACGTCAGTGAGTACAAGAGGGCCTCGGAGAGAGGATGTCGGCGAGACATACGCTGCTGTGTGCCCCTCCGACATCGTACAGTCTCCATTCTCGACCCTTCGTGAGACCTGGCACAGAGCATGAGAAATGGAAGGTCAAAGCAGAGAGAGCGCGCACCTTCTTGGAAGACAAACCGGTGCTCTTGAACACCGAGCGTGCGTAACCGCGAGCGTAGAATATCGTCGTCTGTTGGTACATATGCCCTCCTCGCAATGCGCCGCACATCGTCCAAGAAGCTGAACAAGGTCAGGCGTGTGATGGTGAACGTACACGGGGACTCACAATCCGGGGGTATCCTCGATATGTGTGCGCCTGCGTGCGAGCATTTCACGGACAACCGGGTCGTTCCACAGGGAGACAATATCCTCGAGATAGTCCTCCAGTGCCTCCAATATATCCTCCTCCAGACCTTTGAGCCTCCCCATGGAGGGTTGGCTCTCGGTCACCGGTTGCGTTCTCAATGTCTTCAACTTGTCGAAGGCGGATTTCCAACCGTGGGACGCGATGATGGAGAATTCATTCGGCTTGTGGCTGGGCTGACTGTCTCCGTTGACCTCGATGGCTGCATTTCCCAGAGCTCCCTCGAGTTCCTTCTGGATCTGACGGAGTGGGGACAGACGTGTGCGCAGAAGACGGTGACGGTCCTTGAATCTGATTGGTGAGCCCGAGCGGCGGGTAGTGAAGAAACTATCGAGGGTGGAGGCATCGTCGGACTCGCTACTACTCCCGTCGAGCAGCGCTGGGCGTGCGGCATACGCTGCCATCTCGTCCAGGATGTCAGTGACGTTGCGGATAAGGTTGAATACTATCACGAAACGCCAGAGATCGCGTTCAGCGCGCCATTCGTTGCCCGCGAACTTGAGCTGGAAATCTGGAAGAGGGTGGGAATTAGATATGGTGGGGTTGGGTGGGAATCATGTGGAGGCAACGCACTCTTTAGCGTGGCTGTCTTTCCGCTTTCGCTCTGACCTATTGTATGATATATCAGAAAAACATATCGAGTCGGGCGTTGAGTTGCGCACCCAGTAGCAGCAGTTTGACAGGCTTCTTCTTCCGCTCTGTCTCCTTCTCCCTCCGGAGTTCATCGTCTATTTCATCGCTGAAGATGGTGAGAACAGTGAGAACAGATATTGGATATGGCAACGCACCTCCGCCGTTGGCTTGCAAGCTCCAGAGCCTCCCGGTCGGCACGTTGTGCTGGTGTCTCTCCTGGCGGCGGGGCGAGCGCACGCGTCAATGGGTCATCGTCGTGTCCGTAGCGGGTGAAAAACATGGGGGTCAAGCGGGAGGAAGTAAGAGAGGCTACCATGCTCCTTTCATAAGATGAGAGAAGAAGGGACAAGTTACTGGAAACGAGCGTGCAGGGTCGTGGATAGAGTCCAGCCTTGATGATCGAACACATGCTTATCTCCTTATGTCAGCGCCTCCATCTATCTCCTGTCCGAGATTTCCGCCGTGACCCGCTTACGAACTATGAGATATAGCTACTGCTTGTACTTTCTTTTCTCTCTGCGACGCAGCAAGTTTTGTTTATCCATGCAGCTAAAGTTTGAATCTCTGACCGAAGTTTGGACAGGACTGAATTGCTTGTGGGGCTCCACGCCCTGTCGATCAATATTCTGGTCGGCAAGTGCCGTTCCATCCCTCGTCATGCCTTCGGCCTAGTTGCGCCATCCATCTATCGTAGGATCTCACCAGTCGTTACAGACTCCCGAGCCTGCCCGCACAGATACTACGCAGGACCCATAGATGAGCTTCCAGAGTCTCCGTCGTCTCTGTGTCGAATATCTAGGAAACGTTGCAAGAGAGCTTTCAACTACCGTCTGTTTGTGGTTCTTTGGTGCAATTCTTGTGCAATTCATCCTGATACAGCTACTTCCACCGCGAGGAACAACAGGGAACAACTCACACGGGCGCCAGGACGCGTCGGGGCTCGAAATTGCGTCGTCGCCATTCTGATACGTAGCAGCACATTATCGACCTGGGCGCCGACGAGGCGCCGATGTGCGTCTCAATCGCATCTTTAGGACGCCCCACTGAATTCCGAGGCATACCGTCGTACTACGCTAGTGCTGGAGTGCCTAGGATCAGTGACTTTTGATTTCCCAAAGCTGAATATACACTCTTGATTCAAATTCAGGCTTGCGGACATTTGGTTTGACGTGTATAATGAAGAACCTTAGAACAATGACAGATCGACTACCTGGACCACTCGATACATCATGAGTGAGAGGCCAGATAGCCTCCTCTGTGTATATCCTGCCGCAATTGCAAAGTCTTTCCTGTAAGCCCAGCAACACTAGGATCTTACTATTGCCCATTCCCATGTACACAATTCTTGGCCTAGATCTTGAGCGTTCCAGCCACATATGAATCGTTGGGTAGGGATCAGAATATCAAAACGCGCAACTCACGCTAATATCAGGCTAATACTCAAAGTGGCATGCCCTGGCAGGCCGCCTAGCTGCTGATTTACGCACCAGCATCGGGATTTCCCACGCCTCTCGATCACTTGTGGGCGCTTGTGGATTGATGAAGCAGGCGTTCTTGTCATCACAATTTCGCCATTGTTTTGTCGTCATTTCCTTGTGATTTATTTTTGGGTTCGGTTTAGGGAAACGACGCACCGCCTTTGACCTATGCGCCACACCGGCCCACTGCGTCATGACAGCAGTCTCAGAAAGCCCCTCTACGGACGCGTATATAAGCCACGTACATCTCTTTCCTTCTTACCATCATCTATCATGTCTTTCACCTCTCCCTCCAACGGCACCTTTGTCATCTCCAACGCGAAGTCGGGCACTGCTCTTGACCTGAAGCGTATGCTTTACTATCGCTTCTCTCAATGGCCCGACGCTGATGGATGTGTTAACAGAGGATGGCATCATCATCGGATACAAGAAGCATGGCGGCGAGAACCAGCAGTGGGAGGTTCAGCAAACTGGCAGCGGAAAGGTGCGCAAGGACCGGGCATGGTTCATCGGCGACGCTGACGAGGCCCATCTACAGTGGACCTTCCGCAACAAGCGCGGCGGCAAGTATCTCGCCATCGAAGGCGGCCAGGCCGGCGACAACAAGCAGATCATCGGTCAGGAGTACGTCGCGCTCTTCTAACCATCGTCCTCGACATTAATCGTGGCCTAGCCAGCCCTACGAGTGGTTCATGAACGTCGACCAGCACATCGCATCCAAGGGCTTCAGGTCTGTCTCTGCTCGCTCGTAATCGTTGTGCACGACTCACGCGTCCGATAACCAGGATCTACGCTGATCCTTGCTTCAACCTCGACCTCGACAACGGAAGCGACCAGGACGGTACCCGCGTCTCCGTCTGGGGACAGTGGACCGAGCAACAGGGCACCGCCCCTCACCAGAGCTGGCAATTCACCCAGGCCTAAATGTAAACAATAATAACTGTACTTTGTCATGGACTCGAACATATTCAGGAATGTAAACTTGTAAAACATGCACTGGCTTGTTGTGCGCGCATTCGTCAGACTTGCGAGTGGTGCAGTGACCAACGTTTCTTGTTCCTATTCGGTTATATCGTTCTCCTTGTTCCTTCTTCAGCGAAAGAAGTCGCTCGAGGCCGCGTCATGTATGAGGTCATACAAAAGGAACGCGCTCTGCACCCCGTGACCGTGTTCTCGTGAACCTTTCAGCGAGTAGCTCAAGTGCAGCTCGTCCACTCGTCATACCACACTGAAAGCCAATGGAAATTTCCATATGAAGCCCTGCTTAGAGGGCCTTAATGACGATTCTGCGCTACGTACACCAGGGTTAGTGCGTAGTGAGGGCATGAGGATGAAGTCAACCCTTGACGTATGCCATCTTCCGTCTTCGTCAATTAAGGATATGCGGTAACTTTAAGCATGTTCTAATGCTCTGTGGTATATAATGAATGAGTAAGTGTGGGCAAGAGAGATGTCGAATCTACTTTCCAGAACGCAAGGGTTGAAGGAGCTGCATAAGACTGGTGTATATCATGCAGCATTTGAGATGCCAATATTCTAGCAGTTCTGAATTACATACAATCCCCTGTTGTATGTTCTACATACATGGCGAAGTTGATTGTACCGAGTTTGCGAAGCTGGGCCTGGTCACGGGGACAGAACTCGGCCCGATATCCGACGGTCTTAGGATCAAAGGTCCAGCGTGCGTTTCTTTCCCACTGACCACCACCACCATGGCTTCCAACACACGTCCGAAACGTGCTGCAACGAAACGCAAATATACAGACGACGGTTCAGACGATGCTAGACCTGCTAAGGTGGCGAGATCTAAGAAATGTAAGTAGCAGCTTTGCCGTCATAGATTATAACCGAGCATGATATCTAGCGGCGAGGGCAGGCAATGATTTTAATGATGAAGCCACTGAGAAAATGAGTGTCCCGGGGCGAAAGAACAAGAAGGCGACATCGAAGGCCAAACCCAAGAAGGTAGTCGACGATGAAGAAGTCGCTCTTAGGGAAGCATTCAGACGTGTCCGTGGGCGGCGCGGGGTTCTTCAGGCAGTCAAAGAACTTCCTCAGGACGTCGTATTTGAAGTATGTCCCGGTTCTTTGTTACATTGGGCTCTTTGTTCACATGTCTAGATATTTTCCCGTCTTGAGCCCGGAGACCTTGTGTCATTGTCACGCACCTCCAAGGATATTCGAGCAGTCTTGATGAGGAAGCCTTCGGAGTACATATGGCGGGCTGCTCGTTCGATGGTGCCCGACCTCCCGCCACTCCCGCATGACATGTCCGAGCCTGCGTACGCTAGTCTGGTGTTCGATACCTTTTGCCATGTCCGTTACTATTTTGCAAGTATTTTCATGACAGCTGAATGTTCTTAGGAATGTTTCGTTCATCGTGCTCGACACGCAGACTGGGAATCACGTCTTCGCCTCTGTGCAGACTGCCTTCTTGCGGGGCAAATGTAAGTACCTTGGTATTTCATATTTCTTCGATATGGTCTCATATCCTTGCTCTAGATATACAGATCAACCGGCATACCACGGGCGCAATATTGCTCTTGTTATGCTCTACAAGCATGTACCGAAAATCGAGTACACCGGGTCTCAGATTGACGCTGCTGGTACGATTCTGACTTCTATTTGTCGATTTCTCTCTTCTGAACTATGTTTTCGACAGTGTTTTATCACATGGACACATGGAATCGTATGCGGGACGAAGTATACGCAATTTCGCAAAATGCAAATGAACTCGCTGAGTGGGAAAAGAAACACAAGGTCGTGCAAGACGTGAGATATTCAGACTTGATCTATTCTGGTGTAAGGCTCATACAATCTCCAAGGATGCCGCAAAGATTGATAAATTTCTCAAACTTCGAGCTAAGCGCCGTAGGCACGACCTCTGGCAAGTTCGCGGGGACCGCTTTCTCGCGTACGTCTATATTGTCGGACTCACTGCGTGTATCATATAACAGCCACCTCTTCAGTATCATCGCCAAGCTCCAGGTCGAGTGGGGGGCCGAGCTCACGCCCAAGTTTTGCAAATCCTTGAGCAAGCACAAGCTTGTCAACCAGCCGAGAGCTCTTACTGATCGTAGTAAGTTATCCTTTCCCTTAGCTTCAAAGAATATACTGACACGGAATCCTAGTCTGGAAGAACATCGAACCTGAGCTACTCGCGATCATGCAGCGAGAGAGGAAGGAGAGTTTATCGCTACACGAGACAAGGAACAATGCCCTTGGTATACCAGTGAGAGTGGTAGACGTTGGAACGGGCGCGCTGCAATAGCGAATTATCTAGCAACGCAAACACTTAGCATGCACTCAAAGAACAATGCCTCAAAGAAGATACGGTACATTAATCAAGACGGTAGACATTACTTACTGACTTCTACAATACCATGAATTCGAATTACTGAGACGCAAAGCGTAGTATGGCCCACATCACGACATAAGAGCAAGAATAGCCTGGACAAGTGCCGGGTCTGCACCTGCAAACGGATAAGTCAAACGTACGCAGATACCGCATAGCTCTTAACCATAGGGAATCTCCAAATCGGCCCGTCCGACGTTATGAACGTCATTCGGGCCAGTGCGTGAATTTTTTAGTGGCAGGCGCCAGTGCTTGATTGGCACTGCGTCTTCAGCTTCAGCTTCAATGTTATGCCTATGCAGATACTGTGAGACGCGCTTCGGATGCCAACGAGAAAACGTACGCTTCCAGTAGATGCTTCTCCGCGGCCACCCAGTCCATTGGGCGGCAGACGTGTTTACAGAGCTTACAGACACCCGTCCCCATAGTCTCGAGTCTTGCAGCTTCCAGTAGCCTTGCCTTCTTGACATGCTTTGGGTCAGTCAGGAGAGAATACTCCGGGCTTCCGTCCTTGTCATCCGGATGCCAATGGTCCTAAAGCAGTCGTGTTGAGACGGTGTCGATGCTGCAATGGAGTAGTAACTTACCACCGCTGTTATCCATCGCATCGCCCATGTCGTTGGGTTCTCAGCGCTGACCCAATCCCGCTTCGACCCGCGTTTATTGCAAACAGCGCATGTAAGGAAGACGTCTGCTCGATCCATGTCTTCCATCGTAGCGGTTTCCGCGTCGAGCCCACAACATTCGATAACGCGACGGACGACATCCAATAACGGATGCACAGAGAGTTTTGCTATATTGTAGCGGAAGTCCTCCTGGTCATAGCGCATCGTCCATGGCTCAAGCGAGCAGCAAGAGTGTTGAAGAGCTGCCGAAAAAGGCACAATTAGGCGACAGCCGGTACATCTAAACAGCGAGACAGCCAAGCTGAGGTCGGTGGGACGGCCAGCCAGCCGAAGCTTTTCCTGCAGCGCTAGGGTGTTCACCTCCCTCCAGTCCTTCGCGATGCTCGGGATGTTCGCCTCCAGCGCGTCGACAAACGTTTCCCTTTCTATCGTGAGATGGAAAGGAGTTTCGAAGATGAGTTCATGAAAGGGTGACGAATGAACAACGTCAGAAATCGGAGGGAACACTACTTCTTCCAGCTGGCTTCCGATGAAGGTGTGGTAAAACGCGCGGATATTGGCGAGCCGAGTCTTTATGGCGTTTTCTTTTTGGACAAGGAGTCGAGCTTCCTGGGTGGTCTTCATGAACTCGAGCAAATCAGTTTCAATGTTGTTCCATACTACATGGTAAACGGTCGGTTTGGTACAAAGCGAACGACCACAAAAACACTCACTGCGCTGGGTCAGGGCTCTCGGCTGGTTGACGGACTTGTGCGAAGATAGTAAGTCGCGAGTGTTTGTCTTTAACTCTTCGCCCCAACCAAGCGAGGATAACTTTTCGATAATTCTAGAATAACGATTTAGTTTTCGTCTCGGTGGTTGGCAATGAAAACTCACGCTTCGCGACGCTGTCGGCGGAGGTCTGTAAGATCCTCTTTGCGCTGTTGACCGCGTCGAGCGATAAACGATTCAAGTGCCTCAGCATCCTTTGTCCAGTATTAGCAATGATTAGCTGTATCAGTCGATGCGTAGAGGAACCTTCATCATTCGTTGCCGCTTGGCGCGCCAATCCGCTAGCTTTGTGTCGGATCCCGACCCTATGATTTCTTCGAGTTCATCTTTGAGTTTGAGCCAGTTATCTATGTGCCAATTGTTTTCTGATCGACAGTATATGTGAGAAATCGGCCTCGAAGGCAGACACAATCATACCTATCATCACGCGTTTGGCAAGTGGGAGTCTGATGCGAGGAGCATAGTCCCAAAGCAAGTTCATGACTCTGTGGTCTCTTACTTCACCGGCTCTCTCAGTTGTGAATCTGCGCCGAGATATCAGTTAGTGACTGCAACAGGGTGGGACATGGGCTCGTACATCTCGCTCTCCTTGAGACAGCGTTTGCACACGCGAACGAAAGACTGCCAATCTACATGCATTGCCTTCGGTTGCAAGCATTCCTGTGAAAGTGTCAATGCATGCCATCATATTCAGGGATCATACGGCCGGACAGACATGGCAGTGGGAATCGAACATGAGATTAGCGTATGCAGGTTCAGAAAGAGTGTCTGGGATGGGAGGGAGGCCTTCGACGTTGGTACGAGCAATACGCCAAATGTGCTCGGCGCGTCTTGCCATCAAGAATGCTCGTGTATCCTTTGACGTTCGCGACAAATGGAGTAAATCGCGAGGCTCAAGCCATGAGAAGATCTGGGGATGGCTGAGAAACCATGTACCGCTATGCAGGAACCACGGACCTCGTAAATGATGTCCTCAGGCATGTCATTGACTGCTCCTAGAAGCCCACGACGGCCTCGGACGTGCTTGAACGCCTCAGTATTCTTCTTCACCGTCTTCTTGTTCGCCGTCTTCTTGCTGACCGGCTTCTTCTTCGCCGCTGTGCTCGACTCAGAGAATTGGCTTTCGTCGCTCGATGAGGCCGTTGGGCTGTCCTATGTCGCGAGTTCAATACTGAAGAGATGCAGGTGAGTGGCAGAAAGCCTACCTACCATTGAGTCCTGCCACGCTTCGTCGTCCGAAGTTTTGACGGTCACCTTCGGCTTTTTTCGAGCGCGCAAAGAGCGCGTTGGGTGGGCCATGTCGGTCGTATTTACAGCCTACCCAATGTAAGTGGCTCAAGCTCGAGGAAGGAGAGACGGTGCCGGACGCCCACGCGACCTTCTAATTGATTACCGGAATGTTCCCGCGCCGGATCAATCGATCACCTTTAAGCTCTTCAAGCTTGAGCTTGGTCACTCACAACCTTAACTTGTATGTACACCAGAATGACTACAGGTAGACCGACCGGCAAGTGCGGAATGCCGGGATGTCTTTAAAGGACACGCCATTACAGTTGTTCGATATTTTGTTATACCGTATTATAATATACCTCAAAGCGCTGTCTTGCATCAAAAATGCTCAACTTTGAGTCGTCGCTCGACGAGCTTGGGCAATACTAATAATGCCCGCTCATGAATACACTCCATCGCACGGCCCAGCTATCATGCTCAGACTTATGTAGCAGCAACAGCAAATTTTGTCTACAGTAACACTGGGTTGAAACCGTCAACCCATTGCATGATGAATGTTATATGATCTAACAGACCCGGACTTCCTGTTCTCACGGTCATCACTCGACAAGTCCCGAGTTAAGCTACCGGGCTGAGGCTTGTTGAAACAGAGACCCGAGGACATGTTGCCATTATTTGATTCGCTACAAGCGCGAAGCTCTTGTATTGTAAGAATCGTAAGCAAGTAAGAAACAGGAAAACCAAGTGGTGGAAGCAGAAGATTTACACCTTGGTCATGATTTGAAGGGTCGATTCGCAGGCTAGATGCCGCTAGGCCCAATAAGTACGGAGGTTCGAAGTTCGCGTACCCAATGATCGACACGGCCCTTGATGCGATCACGTTGGCGCGGTTGCTTCTCACCGTCATCATCCCGAGGCTCGACATTTCACTGTCATCCATGAGTGCCTCGCTCTCCTCCAGCCACACGGACGTGCCGACCGAAACAAATATCGATGCGCCCTCCGAAACGGGCACCGACGAGGGCCCAGAGCCATCTTTCCGCTGTTCTGCTCCTCTATGTTCATTCTCTGGCGCGACACAGGCGGATTTGGATAACCACCGGGATAGTGCCCACGAACCAGAGCAAAAACCTGCACAGAGACTACTTACATGTGACTGGACAGGCTGCGACTATACCTCCCCGCGGAAGAGCAACCTTGCTGCACATCGGCGGATACACATACAACGGCCTTTTGCCTGCGACTGGCCCGACTGCAACTACACCGCACATGCTCGACAAACCGTCGCACGGCACCGTATCAAGCATACTGGGGAAAAGAACCTCAAATGCGATTGGCCAGGCTGTGAATACCTCGCGGCGGCTCCATTCACTCTCAAGACCCACCGGCGCGTACATACGGGCGAAAAACCGTACCAATGCGACTGGCCTGGATGCAACTACTCTGCCGCTCTTGCCGCAACCCTGACCAGCCACCAGAAGTCCACCGGTCACGTTAGTGCCAAGTCCTATGTCTGCGACTGGCCCGGCTGCAAGCACACGGCCTCAAGACCCCAAGACATGGCCACTCACCGCCTGAGGCATGATGACAAGCGCTCTTATAGCTGCGACCGACCTGGCTGCCACTATTCATGTACTACCCCCTCCGGACTGCACAAGCACAGAACTCGCATCCACACTCGCAGCGTTGAGCAGCCACCACAACATCCATATACAGCCTCCAGGAGGATTTCTATCGCAATGCTTCTCAACGACTACGACGTGTGCGTCTACTCTACGCATATTCTTGTTGCTGGTACTGACCGCGCAATCCCATCCTAGTTCACCGACAACTTCGACTTCCAGTTCGAGTATGTCCCCCTCCATCTCCCAGCTTGGTTATCCCAGCCCTCCGCCGACACAATCCTCATGCTCTACTTTCCCCTCCCGAGCCTCCCGATCCCGAACGTCGTCTGTATCATCCACAAGCTCGTCCTTCCCTTCTCCTGCACGGCACTTGGACCATGTAGATCGCAAAGTCGAAGTATATGACAGTGACGAGGAGATGTATTGAGGGAGCACATTCGGTATATGCCACCGAATGTGGAGGGGCTGCTTGACGCTCGTGGAGGGTGTACTTATATATAACGAATGAATTTATTGTTTTATCACTGCATGCAGACGAAGCCGCCCGCAAAGCTTGGGATCCCGTGTTCATCTAAGAGAATCTATAGAAATATTACGACGCAATGAATGCTTCACTCGCAGCAGCAGTGATATCTATGCTGACTTGCGTCTTGTACATAGTCTGCATGACCTGCGGGGCGAAAGGTTCATTCCATGGACCTGAAGAAGTGGACCCTTCCGAGTTTGTGAGCATTTCCTCAACATACGATGTATGCTCACGAACGCGATTCGCTGTGCCGAGCACAGATGCCGATGGTTCACACGATCACGTGGTATCCAAACTCTGCGTGCCGTAGTAACGGCATCCATCAAAACTTGTCGTCGCCTGATTCTGACCACGCATAGCATGACCTTTGGTCAAACTTTCGACGCCTTCACTTGATGATTTAATGAGCTACATCAAGTCGGTACCTCGTATGAAATCACCAATGGCCAGGCGCATGGAGTGTAATTCAGTGTAGTATATTCTATACAGGGATTAAGTGGAGACACGATTTCATCGGGAGAAGATATACAGAAACAGGATTCATACACCTGTCAGCAATTGGTTTTTTTTATCGAGTCCATCGTCAACAACACTCGGGGGTCTTCTAGGCATCGTCCGAGTCCCGGGGCTGTATTACAGCGACCACAGACATTTTCAAAACTTTCCCCTGCGTACACACGAGTTGTCAATAAACGAACACGATGTTCTCCTCTTTAGCGACAATCAAACTATTTAAGTATCATTTGGAATGCTGACTAAGTCTGCTACAATGAATCCCTAACTATCAAGATATAAACAACTATATACAAAACAACTACTCCTCAGACATATTACCAAGCGTGAACTCCTCCATCAGCCTTACGAGCTCGTTCATATTCTCTTGTGCGGCTTCCCTCACAGCCTCATCGTACCTTCCTGTATCATCCACCGGTAGACTAGGGTCCCAAGAGATCGGCTTCCCCGTCCATCCTCCCCCGTTATGCACATAGTTCAGGAATGCGCGCCACAGAGGGTCAAGCCCGAGAACCATGGGGTCACCGACGACGACGAGAAGCGCCTTGGCCCGAGTGACAGCGACTGCAGAGAAAAAGCATCAGCAATAGCTTAGAGTGTATCTCGAAGATTAACGCACCGTTGAACCGGCGAGGGTTTGCGACAAAGCCTAGCGTATGGCGCAAGTCGTATTTGACAAACTCCTGGGAGCTTCGCACTGTGGACACGATGATGACGGGTTTTTCCTGTAGGCAGCGTCAGCGTGTCGCAGTATCCAACAAGAGTGATGATTACTTGGCCTTGGAACTCTTCTACAGAGCCGACCTTTACACCACTTGCAGTGTCCTTGAGCATCTTCCTAATCTTCACCACTTGAGCATGGTACGGCGCGATCACACCAATGTCCTCATCGTCTGGTGTTCATGTGAATTTCGAGCGGAGACACAACAGACTGAGATTCATACCGATGTTCATGTCCGTGTCGCCCTTGATATCCTTGATGAGCTTCTCGACCATTGAGATCTCCTCTTGGTTGAAGAAAGAGGGCGACGATGCCTCGCGGTCGTCCTTGCCAGCCATTGAGATGAACATGACGGGAAACTTCTTCCCCGCGGGAGGTAAGATCGCGCTATTGACGAACACGTTGATTTGAGCAGGCGGGCCGCACGCGACGAGGTCGCCATTGTAGAACTTCGCATTTGGATAGTCGAGTATAGCGGGGTGCGAGCGGAAGTTCCGGGTCAGCTTGACGACGCTGAAGAGAATGTGAGCAGATGCGTTGGAAGATGATGTCCGAAGCAAACTCACCTTTGGCCGTGTCCGCGAACGGGGTCATACACATCCATCTGCATGAGCCGCTCGACATAACTAACCTCCAAGCCGAGCTCCTTCGCCACAGGCGACCTGATAATGGGGCCGAGCTGCTTCGGGTCCCCCGACAGGATTACATTGGTCTTATTGTCGGCCATGGTCTTGATGGAGATCATAGTCTCCGGCTCCGTCGCCTGTCCCGCCTCGTCGATAAAGATGTGGCTGTAATGGCCGCGAGGAACACCGATACCAAAGAACACGGACGCGGATACACATGTCGTGACACAAACTCTGAAGTTCTTTGCAGCGTCCACTGACTCGACAGAGAAATGTCCATTCGGGGCGACGTAGGTGAACCGCTTCACGGCGTCGGGTACCGCAATTTGAGGGCGCGAGGGCGCATAGAAGCGGAATAGTTCATCAGGCGTGAGCCTCTGTCCAAGTCGCTCGGCGATGAGGTCTGCTGCTGAATTCGACGGTGCACATGCGAGAATCCTGGCGTCTGACTTGAGGAAAAGAACTTGCAAAATGGCTTCGACAATGGTCACGGTCTTCCCTGTGCCCGGCCTAAGTATTAAGGTAAGTATCCATGCAGCCGACACTGAGCCACAACCACTCACGGTCCGAAGAGAACGAATGGGGACGACCCAGCCGGCATGCGCACAATGCAGCCAACAGCCAGCTTCTGTCTGTCGTTCTGTTCGACGAATCCATTGTGGAAGTCAAGAACGACGTCGGAACTCGGTGGAACTTGAGGCGTCGGCGCCGGTGGGAACAGCAGACGGGAGGGAGCGAAAGCGGTGTCCAAAGCTTGGTGTTGCCTTCGCAGAGGGATGCGGTTGAGTCTGAACCGGACATGGTACTCGACCTTGGCGATAGGTCGGAAGCCGCCGCCAAACCTCAACCCGATATCTTGCATGCGGGTGACATGAACAAAGCCCTCGTACCAATGTCCTTCCGGCGCATCCGGGCGACGAATGAGAATGCTGTCTCCTGCAAAAAGGGTAAGATGGAGAGAGACACAACATGACAGCGCTGCGCACCGACGAGTACGCTTGGGCGTTTCTCTGCGAGCCCTGGGACATTGAGGCTAAATGGAGTATAAGCGCGGTGTATTTCATGCTGGTAAGGTATACCTACAAGTGGAGACTGGGATGAGTGTTGTCCCTATACAGTGTCGCGCGCTCGATGTCGTATCTCGCAAGGTCGACACTGCGACAATATCAGCTGTGGGATGAACGAAAATACGCAGGATGAACGCACGTCGTTTGATGCTCCTCTGTCCAAATGAGGGTGCGGAAATGCTGCGAGTACGTGTTGACGGACAATGTTGCCGGAAGGTGGATGGCGCGAATTCGCCCCACTCTCTGCTGCAGGGAACCAAAATCCAGAATGTCCTTGATGGGTGCAGGAAGGAGGGCTTGCGGAAGCGTCACAATGTATCGTATGCTGTTTAGCGAAGGAGGACGCTCGCCAGGCTCGATATCATGCTCGGGATGACGTTCGGACCGGCGCTTGGGCTTGTACGGAGCGGACGACTGAGCTTGAGACCGCGCCGTGTCGGTTCCAACGACAATACGGAGAGGTTTGGTGATCGCAAAACGTGTGCCGAGCTGAACGTCCTCGAAGATGAGGGTGAGGCGATCTTCAGCGACGCCTGCATAAGACTGTCGCGCAGTAACAGTCATCACGATGTTTGACGCCGATGCCACCTCGGTGCCATTGGTCGATACCGAAAACCTAGGACTGGTCAGCGAGGCAAAACAAATGGGGAGAAAGATATGCATACGGTGTGGTGGAAGTGGTTCGGGCAGAAAGCATCCGGACTGTTAGCTGGGGGACCGTGGTTGTTACTGTGGCCGTCGCGGTGATGCCGACACTGGCCCCATCCACAGCGACGACGCCAAAGTCAAATTGGCCGTCCACGATGACGCCGTGCTTATCCTGCTCAGAGTAGTGCAAGACCGCGGAGAGTACTTCGAATGTAGCCTTGGCGCGGTGCGAAGCGCGCTGGGGATGGGCGTCCCATTCTTTTTGGTGGACGTGGGTGTTACATGTCGGGCAAAAAGTGTGATTGTTGACATTGTCGACAGCGAGCGGGTTGATGGATGGATCGACGCCCTTTTTGCGGGCCTTGCGGGCGTGGTTAGGCGATTTGACGTGCTCTTTCCAATGCGTTCCGCGGCAAATATTCTCGCATACAGAGCAATGGAGCCATAGGTGAACACCTTTGACGATTTGCGCGTGTTTTCTGGATTGAAAGTGGGCGATGGATTGGTTTTTGTCTGGGAATACGCGCTTGCATAGCTCGCATAGGAAAGCAGAATGTGGGCGGCGACAGGCAGTATCCGAGCATGATCCGCTCTCCAAAAAACCAGGGCAAAGGTTGGAGGCCATGGTAAGAGGGAGAGAATGTTGGGCGCTGCGTAGGCCCCGAGGCGGCTATTATACTTGCTAGAAAAGACTCTGTATCCCCACTCGAGAAGACGCTAGCGTGCACGTGTCGCCGCATATTCCCCGGAGAGCGCATATTTCGCGCGTGTTTCTGAAAAATTGGGAGAGGAAAAAAGGACGAATTGTCGACATATGTGTAGTGGTTGAAAGGAAAGCTGCCGAACCAGAACAATGGAGCAGTGCCGCGGCATGATTCGGCTCAGATTCGGCTTGCCACAATCTCCAGTGATGGCATCATTGACACTTTGAACCAGAGTCGCAGACTTTTACTCGCAAGCGAACCATCAGCTAGGACGCTTGACACACATATTCAGCGACAAAACTTCCTTCCGATTACATAAGTACTTTCCCTATACACCTCCAAAGGTCTGATTTTACCGTCCCATCGAGTCCTCTGGATCAGACGGAGCTCACAGCTTCGCCAGACATCTGCTCCTTCTGCATAAACTCTGAGGTTATCTTCGAGTCCATGAATTCCATCATGCTTTGTAGCTTCGGCAACTTCCCTTGCGCCGTTCCCTTCTCGAACTTGGCGATAAAGACATACTCGTTGCGTAACTCGTTTCCTTTGAGCGATGTCCCATTGCTCTCGACCTGTGGCAGTCGATTATTCCACCTTATTCCTGTCGTGAGATACGTGCGCTTACATGTCCTATGACTGTTGGTGTCTCCGCCGCCGTCTCGAAGACTTCCGAAATCGTGAACTGCACGCTCTAAGTTCAAAGAGCGTTTGGTGTCGTCCTCATACTCACATTAGGTTTGCCTTTCTCAAATCCCTCTCCAAACAGCGCAGTGACCATCGCTTTCCAGACATCGCGTCGAAGTGGTTCGTACTGGAGTGATTTCGGCTTGATCATCCACTGGAAGTCGTCTGCCATCATCGTAGTGCACTGCTCATAGTCGTGCTGCTCGAAAGCCGCCCAGAACTCTTGGAAGACTTTGAGATATGCGGAGGACTCGACGGACATTGTTTCGAGTGGTGGGGAGGAAGGGAAAGAAAGATTGACGTGCAAGATGTAAATTCTTGATTATCCCGCTTTATATACCTACGCAGCGTTAGTGACATCTGTCGTGCATCTTATGCGGGACCGAATCTTCCTTGTATTATTCTTGACCAAACGGAACCGTCCGATGCTGGGAATGCGGCGCACGCTGCCACACATTTCAAAAGAGATTGCACAATAGCGAAACGAAAACAAGTTCATGCATCACGTATCATGGCTGAAGGAAGGCTTGCTCGACGGACCTCATTTACTTGCTTGTCGCTTTTCCAGTGGCAGTGGCTTGGTAATTCAGCATCGAGTGAGTGTCTTCTAATCTACCGCGTGAACGATATGAATACCGCTCTCATCAACCGCCGCCGCTCGTATTACACTCTTCCTCGAGCCCAAACCCATCCCACTTGTGCCAAAGGGTACCCTTCAAGATGTCCAGCAACTGCGGCAGCGAGTAGTACATCCCACGCCTATACGAGCACGATTTATCCCAGAGATATCTCTATAATAGGGTCGATGGATGACACCGACATGGTATAAATTGTTCGAGGCTACCTTACACACGGGCTCGAAAACAAGCTGCAGTTTGAGTTTCAAGGTCCTTCATCATGCACGCCTGAAGTGAGTTCACATTCTTGAATCACACTCGCCCAAGCCAAGAGGAAATTCAAATAGCACATGGTCGTCATTAATCCCATTAGTAGTCGTGAGCATCATGTCGCGTCGTAAATAATCCAAGCCTAGGCATATGCATAAGTTAATAGATAAAGCAGCAAACCCATTTCCCCTCTCCTCATCACAGCACCAAGAATCCGCTAAGCACAGCCAATACCACACTGGCCCCTGCAAAGATTACAGGCAAAGCCGGGGGCATCTGGGATATCATCGCAGCGTCCGACGGTTGTGCTGTGGCGGCTGCGCTCGTAGCACTGTTAGCGCCACTGACATTGCCCAAGAGCGCGCTCTCCAAAGCGCAGACCTGCTTCATGCCTGCGACCACACTGGGAAGATCGTCGGTGTTGATCACGTCGGTCTGGTTGGTCTGCTGGAAGCTACGAAAAACATTCATGAGCTCATGGTGGTAAGAAGTGCGTTGCCACATACCAGTCCACACATTGCGGGAATACCGACTGGAAGGTCTCCGTGCACGCGCATTGAATAACGTCGATGAAAGCACCAGGATTGAAGATGATCTATTCCGCATTAGAGCAATTCCACGCTGCGCGAAGGGGTGGAAAACGCACCATGGAAAAGTTCTGCAGGACAGGAGCGGCTGCCGCGCAATGTTGGATGCTTCCATAGTCCTGTCGGGTATTAAACGACCTGGAAATTTGCATCAGGAGAGCGAGAGGACGTACCGATTCACACTTCGGGCACGAAGGAATGTCGGCGGGGAAGTATGGCTCCGTAGTACGAGGACCAAGGGATAGTGCACGAGCGCGCAGCTGAGCCTCGAAACCAAGGGGAGTCGCCTCTGATACCAGCGCGAAAAGGCTGAGGAAGGCAAGCAGAACTGAGATCATAAGTGTCGAGGTAATTGAGGACATTATTAGGACAGGTGCACGGCCAACGAGGAGAGTGGGAAGACGGAGAAGAGGATGGATGATGGAGGTGTGAAGGAAAGATGGCACGAGGGTCAGGAATTCGATGCGATCGTGCCATGCTTCTCCGGCCCGAGAATCTTCCTTACAACTCCTAAGCTTGAAGCAATAATGTCAAAGCAACCACTAGATGCATCCAAAGTATATGAATTGTTGAGAAAGAGTATTAAATGATATCCGTCAGAGCGAATGCGTGGGTACTTATTTATAATGTAAGAAATTAAGCAGATGCAGATGCAGATGCCGAGGCAGTCGACGCAGGGGCAGAGCCGCTCGCGCTGCCCTGAGGTCCGCCTGGGGGACCACCCATACCGCTATCCGGGTTCATAACACCACCCTCAGCGTAGTACGAGGCCGCAGCGCTGATGTCGTTGTACACAGAAGTGTCAATGCCCATTGCGGCCCACATCACAAAGCCATCCTCCGCCGAATCGCCAAGGTAGACATATTGCATGACGGGGTCGATGTCGGCGGCCTCCTCCTCCATGATACCGTCCTCTTCGTTGGTGGTGAGTTCCTGGGTGTTGGTGTTGTACGGTGCGAGCAGCTCGACTTCGGTGATGGTGCTTTGGTCGAAGAAGAGCTGGCCAACGTGCGAAACGGTGTCGGAGACGTAGGTGCCGTTGTCAAAGAGAGTTCCGTTTTGGTGCGCAGCGACGTGAATGTGGGCTGTACGGCCGGTGTAGTGACCGGGGAAGATAGAGAGCCATTGGGCGACACCGTTCTCGTCGGTGGGAGCAAGTCCACGGAGCCAGGTCGCGTTCTGCGATGTATTCAGTAAATTGTGCAAGAAATATGTGTGAGGATACTCACAACGTTAGACTCGTCAGCAGAGTTTCCATTTGTACCGGCGATGACTCCAGAGTAGACACCAGTTGCATTACCTGGATCGAAGGTTGGATAAGAAGTATGTGACAGATCGAGGAGACTCACAATGCCAGTAGTCGACGTATACGTCCGGGACAGGTGCGCAGGTGTTGACATCAATAAGCTGGAAGTCGACATACAGCGGTACTATGGTTCTGTAAGCGTGAAGAATTAACCAAATGTCAGAGCGTGCTCACCGCCCTCCTGGTCTTCGCGCAAGTCGAAGCGGACGTACTCTCCATCGACATCTAGGTACTGTTAGCGGGGCGCTCAGGAATGCACGGAAAAACATACAGTAGGGACCCTCGGTCGTCTCTGGAGCGAGAACGCACGAGCTGTTGCCGCTGAACAGAGTGGCCGGGTCGGTTTCTTCAGTGACGCCGGTCTTGTTCGAGTGGTGGTCGGTCGCAAGGACATCATCCAAATCGCGCTTGCGGAAAGCGACGCTGTCGCGACCTAGAGCACAATTAAGATCAGTCATGTCTCGACAAACACTCAAGCAAGCACGCACGAATGTTCAGTTGGTCGCGAGCCATGTTGGCAAGCGCCTCACGACGGGCGATACCCCGCTCGTAGACACCGTCCTTCTTCATGAGCTCGCCCTGGCAATCCGCGAGCGAGCGGCGCGCCGTCGCCTGGAAGGCTGCACGCTTTGCAATAGCGGGGTCTCCAGGTGCGAAATGGGGGTGTGCAGACGCCAAAGACGCTGCAGACAAAGCAACTGCGAGAACAGGGGCAATGAAGACCATGATGAACTGAAGTCGCAAGCTGAAAGGTAGGGCTTTATGAAGAAGGGAAAGAAAAGCCGGAGAAGGAAATGTTGGTGTTGAAAAGGAAGTGTTCGACTATCGCTTTTATACTTGAGTGGTTGTGATGTTCAAGATATTGCCGACTGCGCGCACTACGCTTAAATCATGACAACCAGAACCACAAATATGCGAGTGGTCGGTGATCGACTGCGCGTCCGGCAACAAGGACAAAGTAGCACCACCTTTGACGAATGATAGGGCGTGAATTTGGATAGGAAAGCGTGGGGAAATGTGGGGAAGGCGAGCCTAATTTGCAGTCAGTTTGACACGGCAGTAATGTCCCGAGTCCAGGACCGACGATGCATTCCAGCGGATACTTACAACAACGAGATAGCAGTAGCTTTGACTGAGAGGATTGCTTGTTGAGCATAGACATTTTTTCATCGTGTGCGCTACCATGTGCCAGCGGCGGCGTTGAGTTCTTCACTTGCGAGCACTCGCATAAGAGGAGGGTGGAAGCAAGTTCTTGGCAAGTTCGATGACCCAATGCTTGTCTTCCCATTCGCTGACGTCGGATCGCCTGCGCAGCATGAAGTGTGCATACCTAGATACAACCACAGGATCGTCGCGGAACAAGGGAAATGCAGAGTTGGTTGGAAACCATGATAAGTCTGATGTTTTTCCGGCGCTGTTTGTTCAATGGACATGTACCATAAGTAATGCCGTCGATGACTACAAACGAGTTGGTGAAGGAAATGTACAAGACGCTATGGTACGTGACCTTCCCAATTGCTGACATTACCTTTGAGGACGGAACATCGACGTCGACCCAATTCCAAATTTCTTGAGGCCAGGCCGTAGAAAGAATTTATGTGACTCTGAGCTTGCCTCGCTCATCTCATTGCCTTCACTGTGGGTTGCAGAATGCGCTGTGCCTCCCTGATGTTGGTCTGGAAAGACCATAGAAGTCCCACACGTCGTTGCACGTCGGGGCTTACGAGGGGAAGGGATCCCACGCGGGGCTATGAACGAGGTCAGCCGCGGGCTAGTATCTCATCCAGCTGAGCGTGCATACGAGGCATGAGTTCCCCGTCGATATCCCCCGTCGAGCCACCGCTAGTGGATGCACCGCTTGAGCACCGTGCACGATGTTGATTCTCGCGGCTCGAATTTGTCGAAGAGCGCGATGAACGCCGCATCAGCACGGTCGCCGCCAAAGGCAATGTCAGTCGCGCCAAACGATCTGGAAATGTAATCGTCAGCCACGTGCAGGAGAAGCCAGCAGCGCCGAGCAGGGCAAGTTACCTCGTGAACTCGGAGGGAAGAGTCTTTGCTTTTGCTTCAAGAGCCGGATGAGAGCGAAATAAGAGTCTTTTTCCCCCTTGTATTGTGGCATACAGGGTCCATTCATTTGGATCCTGACCCCGACCCGAAGCAAGGTCGTTCGAGCTACCTGTCGGAACGTTAGCTTGCTCTGCGAAGGAGAGTACGCTTTGAATAGATGTCATATTCAGAGTAAAAGACCTATTTGTATCTTGGGATCTGAGTCTCACCTCTATTAGTTCTAGGAGCTGCAGGGCTACGAGTTAGCTATTCTGCGAAAGTGAGGCTTCCTTTACAATTCCTCACCTGTTCGGGTTCCTCAATGTCAGAGGAAAACTGATAATCCCTGATTATCTGGTACAGTTCTTGTATAGCGAAAGTGAGCTCCAAGATGTTCGCGAGGCATCGTGCCAGCGTGTCAGTACTGTGGCTTGTGCAGAAATTCTCCTCGTAGCCATTGTAGGCGATGCGAGCGGCATGGCTAGTTCCAGGCATTCAAGTCCCAAATTTGTGTCGAGGAGGGGATGGGCTGTGTAAGCTTCTGGCGTGATGCGGTGGAAGGGTAGAACGATTCAAGAGCAAGGAAGGGAGTGTCGCGTGGCCTTCGATCATGGATCACTGATGTGGTACGGCATGAACGGCATCCTCCGTCGACGCCGAACGGCTGTCGGCGGCCGCGGGCGCGCGCGCCGCCTTCTAAGCAATATCTTCTGGAGCAGTGAGCAGTCTATGGGAAGGCCTGATCTGTTTTTCTCGTGCGGTCGATGTTCAATCCGAAGCCACGATCACAGTAAATGAGGCGTTCATTCGAGATCGGAAACGCTACTTAGTCAACTAACTTCGTAGATACCTGCCAAAAAAGCCCTGGAGCTCTTTGACTCGCATTATCTACGAGTCGAAAGCCGCAGCCATGTTGTCCTTGATCGCATTAGCCTCAGTTGCGAGGTCAGCCTCAACGTTGACGTCCGAGGATAGTTGCCCTCTTAGTGTCGGCCGTGGCACCATCAATGGTCTAGATGAAGTTCGTTGCACTTGTATGAATTGCCTGAATGCGATAGTTGAAACGTTGATATCCCAGTCATATTGAACGACGTACAAGAGCACATAGTTCCTCCAGTAGTGGAGAATGCATCGATGGATAACTGAAGACTCTGATGATGACTGGACAGATCCTACTCTTTGCTTGAGCTTCAGCAATGTCTGCATTTCGGTGCTCATCATGGTATCCGTCGAATAGCTAGTAAGCGCCTGATGTTGACCCTACCACAGTCCATCACAGTGCGAAGGGGGTGAGAACGGCGTACAATTGAGTCTGGGTCAAGTGACAAGCGAGCCGCAAATAGAGCGCCTCCGTATTCCCCTGCAGGTGGCGCTTGTGTACGGACACATAGCCAAAATCAACTAATCGCAGAGATCCAACGTATGGAAATAGTCAGTCCGATTATGTAATAAACAATGGCAAGCCATCATTAATCATCATTTCGAATCTCGATCACACATATGCATGTTTCGTCAGTTGCCGCGGTAAGCATTCCGTGTCATAAAATAACAGGGTATCAAACCTGCACGTTTGACGGCCGGGCTTAGGCCGTATTGTATTCGAATATTGCGAGAATTACTCATCGATTGACCAATATTAATCATAAGCCATTGTCTATATAAGCTAAAAGAACATACACACCCATTCGATATCAAACTCCTCATCGACCCACACGCAAAATGACAAACACAACCTCACCCTACATCAAGGCCTTCCGGGCGTTTCTTGACGCTTTGGCCGAGCATGATTTCGATGCGGTTGTCGCTCTAGTCGAGGATGACTTTCAAATCATACGCGCTCCGGAGTCACTGCAACAGCCGCCAATGGATATCCAGCAGGTAGTTTCTGGGCTTGGGAAAATATTCGTAGATAGCTTTCCAAAGGGACAACCACAGGTAGGCAGCCTTCGAATAGGCAATGGCAATGTCAGAAGCTGATTTTTGAATAGTTTACTTTTGTGAAGATTTTTGAGACGAAGGATACAATTCCTACGTTTATTGCACATGTACGCCTTACCTCGACCGAATTTCTGGATTTCTAATCGTTGAATCGCTACAGGTGACTAGTTCTGGAACGACGTTCAAGGGAAATGCTCTCCGTGGAGAATACGTCATGTTCGCGGAGTTCGAGACAGCGAAGGAAGGAGGCGGACCCCCAAAGATGAAGAAATTGACCGAGTTTTTGGACTCAAAGACTACTGAGGAGTTCTACAAAGCAGAACGTAATGTGTAGTCTGTCCTTAGCTCGAAGCATGTGCGCAAAGGCGTTCCTCCGCGAATCCGGTGGCCTGCTGTCGATGTACATACATAGCAAATTGTAGAGCAAGGTTAAGCTACTTGCTATAAACGCCACTTTCTTTCTACTTGGTCCCAACAGACGGCCCCAATCACATCTAATTGTTAGTCTACATTTTCATTCTCAAAAATCCCGCCATCGGCGTCGCTAATCAACCCTATAGACTTTGCCTACAGACAGGTGCCCATGAAAGTGAGCTTGAGTATTGCGACGCGCAACGTGTTAGGGCCGTCGACATTCTCCCCCAGTAAAGGCAATACTATGTTTCCTTTTATGCGCAATGCACTCAATGCCGCTGCTATGAGCGTCGACACTCCGCCGGCCCCCTCCCCTCCACTACAAGACGGAGTCTGACAGTGGACTTTGCGGCTGTCGGCGGCGCCGCGGGCGCTTGCCAGTCTATGGGAAGACGCGGTTGGTTTTTCTCGGGCGGCTGAGGTTCAATCCGAAAGCCAGATCACAGTAAACGAGGCGTTCATACGAGATTGGAAACGCTACTTAGTCAACTACCTTCGTAGATACCTGCCAAAAAAAAAACCGGGACTCTTTAACTTGCATCTATCTACGAATAAACTGCAATTGCGGTATCGAAAGCCGCAGCGATGTCGTCCTTGATCGCATTAGCTTCAGTTGCGAGGTCAGCCTAAAGTCCAGTTAGAATTGTCCCTTCGGAGAGGCGAAGAAAGCAATACCGGGGAGTTAGCAATGAGGGCGTCAGCAAATGCAGCAGTGGAAGTGTCGAGATTCTTGATATCTTGAAGCACAATGGCCGGGACACCACCGATGGGAAGGGCTTCACGAGTAGTGAGCACAGTGACGAGCCGCAAGGCAGGATACGCACATTCAAATGCTGGCTTCTTGTCCGCGATGGATGTGAGGCTGCCAAATATCTTGGGCTCCAGAGCTTCGACAAGTCCGAGGATGGTCGTGCCCTCCTCTTCGCTGAAAGCGTCGGTCGCCTTAGTGTCTGCCGTCGCACCATCAATGGTCGAGATGAGGTTCGTTGCACTCGTATGAATTGCCTGAATGCGATGATGAATACTCCATAATGTCCTCAAAATATGAGACGACTTACTAGAGCATTCACTAGAGTGCCTCCAGTAGCGGGGAATGCATCGATGGACGCCTGAAGAGCAGTGACTTGAGTGTCGATGTTGGCAATGTCTGCCTCGACCGTAGCGACGTCGCGTTTGACTGGTGAGGCAAAACCAAGGGTAGCGAGGCAAAAGACGAGAGCGAAGCGAGAGACCATATTGTGCTGTTTCTGAGGAGACACTTCATGCCTTTTATATGATACCACTCACGAAATGGGGTGTGAGACGACATTGTACCATCGTCTTTCCGTATGACCCATCAACACTCAAGTCTAACCGTGTTCTGAACACGAGATACCCTTCCGCACGCTCCCTCCTGTAAATACGCATGGAAGACACTTCGAATTGTGAGCTACTGGGAAGGCGTGAGAGATCACCTGACGAAATGGTAACTTGACACTGAACGCGATATGTGTACGGAACACAGAGAAGAGAGAAGGTAAGATGTTATTGGACATGGGACTGCGATGTACCTTGCAACTGACTTCTGCTGTGAAGACTGTGGTTCGAAGGGGTCGACGACATGTTCAACTCCGGCGGAAACATGGCAGGCATTTACATTTCAACAAGGCATACCAAAGCCAATATGATTTTAGTGCGAGATACTGCCAACGTGAATAAGATATATATGTAGATGAGACCCAAGACCATATACCGGTATGCTATAGCCTATCCGCAACTACGCCTCCCTGTTCCAAGGAAGGTCGATGTTGGCATCATCCCCCTCGTCAACGTTTTCGAGTGTTGCGCCCTCCATCAACCTTGCGAGCTCGTTCATATCCTGGTCAGCCGCCTCCCTCACCGCCGTGTCATACCCTCCCATAGGATTCACAGGGATAGTAGGGTCCCACGGGCAGTCCTTCCCTGTCCAACCACCACCGCCGTGTATGTAGTTGAGGAACTCGCGCCAGAGAGGGTCAAGTCCTAGAACCATTGGGTCGCCGATGATGATGAGCAGCGCTTTGGCACGAGTTACGGCGACTGGTGGAGATACAATACGGTTAGAAAGATATTTGAAAGCAGAAGAATGCGTACCGTTGAATCTGCGAGGGTTGGCGACGAACCCGAGCGTGTGCCTCAAGTCGTATTGAACATACTCGCGCGAGCTCCGGACAGTCGAAATGATGATAATCTTGCGCTCCTACACAATAGTGGTCAGTACGAGAACAAGAGAATCAAAATGAGCTCACCTGTCCTTGGAACTCCTCGACAGAGCCCACTTTGACGCCCTCCGCAGAATTTCTCAGTGCATTGCGGATCTTCAGGACTTGAGCATGATATGGCGCAACGACTCCTATGTCCGCGTCGACTATGCGCAAGCGGCGGTCCCCACGCAGTTCTTCCACAAGCTTCTTGACCATAAGGCATTCCTCGACGTTGAAGAAGGAGGGAGACGATGCCTCGCGCGTATCCTTGCCCGACATTGACACAAACATGACCGGGAACTTCTTTCCCGCGGGTGGTAGAATTGCAGAACCGATGAAGGCGTCGATGTCGGCGGGCGGACCACAGGGCACAAGGTCGTTGTTGTAGAACTTCTCGTTCGGGAATCGAAGGATTGCTGGATGAGAGCGGAAGTTCTGCGTGAGTTTGACGACGCTATACTGGGCATAAGCTGAATGCGCGAGTGAATATAGCAAGGATACGGACCGTTGACCATGCCCATTAACAGAATCATACGCATCTGTTCTCATCAATCGCTCGATGTAGCTTGTCTCCAGCCCTAACTCTCTTGCCACAGGCGACCTGATGATAGGACCCAGCTGCTTCGGATCTCCAGACAGCACAACATTCGTCTTATTGTCCGCCATTGTCTTGACCGCAATCATCGCCTCTGGTTCTGTCGCCTGTCCCGCCTCATCCACAAAGACATGGGTGAAGTGGCCTCTGGGCACCCCAATGCCAAAGAAGACGCTCGCCGAGACACAGGTCGTCACGCATACACGGAAATCCATTGCACTGCGGACTGAAGGGATAGAGAAATGTCCATTGGGACCCTTGTAGGTGAACTTATCGAGCTTGTCTGAAGCGGCGGCAGAGGGACGGGAGGGCGCATAGAAGCGGAAGAGATTCCCCTCGCCTAGGTTGACAAGCCGCTCAGCGATGAGGTCGGCCGCGGAGTTGGAAGGGGCGCAGGCGAGGACGCGCGCATTGGGGTTGCGGTCGACGACTTGGCGAATAGCCTCGACGATGGTGACGGTTTTCCCAGTTCCAGGGCTAGATAAGTAATCAGCATGCAGTACTGAAAAACAGACATCTATAACATACGGCCCAAAGACGATGAACGGCGGCGAGCCCGCTGGAAGGTTGGCAATACAAGTCACGGCCAATTTTTGACGCTCGTTGCGGGCGATGAATGTATTGAAAAACCGGATAGGGCAACCAGTGAGTGAGCGCGCAGGCGATGCTTCTGGAAAGAGAAGGCGCTGTGGTGCGAACGCTGTGTTCAATGCCTGATGCTGGCGCCGAAGGGGATACCGGTTGAGCTTGAAGCGCACGGTGTAGTGCGGCCCAGTAGGGCGGAACCTTCCGCTGAAGCGCATACCAACTTCCTCCTTACGAACGACATGAACGCAGCCTTCGAACCAGCTTCCTTCGGGGTCGTTGGGGCGGCGAACAAGGATGCTGTCGCCTTCGTCATGTCAAAATCAAGTTGGAACTGGATACTGGCGATAGTCTCTTACCGACGAGGACACTCGGGCGCTTTTCAGCTAACCCTGGGACGCTGACACTGGACGATGGTCAGTATTTGAAGCATGAGCAAGCATGGGGCGTACTAGTGGTATCCGTTGAAGCTGGATAAAGTGGCATCCTCAATGTCGTAGTACTCGAGGTCAACGCTGTGGTTCATGAGACCGGGCTCCTTTCAGTCGGCCTGATAACTCACCTCATCCGATGCTCTTCGACCCAAGCAAGGGTGCGGAAATGTTGAGCGTAGGAGCCGACATTGAGATTGATGGGCAGGAAGGACGCCCGGATGGCAGTCGCCTGGTCGCGCGGATTTCCTCTATCCAGCACAGACTTGATGCCAGTGGGAACTAGCGCTTGACCAAGCTTGACGACATATGGGATCGTCCCAAGAGCAGGCGGCTTTTCTCCAGGCTCAACCTCACGTTCTGGGTGACGTTTTGTGCGCTCCTTGGGTTTGTAAGGGGACACCGGCTGGAGGGCCCTGTGTTGCGCAGCGTTGGTGACAGCGACGATTCGGAGCGTCTTGATGATGAGGAAGGTCGTTCCGAGCTGGCTATCTCGAAATGTCAACTCCAGGCGGTCTTCTTCACGGCCAGCCCACGATTGTGTCGCGGTGATGGTGATGGTAATGGGTGTCCGAGAAGTGAGTGTATCACCGCTGGTGATGATAGAGAATCTGCAGGCGCCATGAGTGGGAACGAGCATAACAAAGGAATGATGGACATACGGTGTCTTCAATGGGCGCGCATTCTTGGACGAGCTCAGCTGGATGTTGGCAAGCTGGACCCTCAGAGCTGGTACGGTGGTAATAATCTCGTTGCGAACCCTCACGCCCGTTGTAGCCGATTCCTGCTCGACAACCCCGAAATCGAATTTGCCGCCGACCACGACTCCATGCTTGTCTTGCTCTGCGTTTTCCAGTGCCGCAGCGAACGAGGATAAGGCCGATGCCTGGAAGTGTCGATTCGAGGTAGTATGACGCGCCCAAGCAGAGGAAAGGACGTGCACGTTGCACGTAGGGCAGTACGACTGCCCAGTGACATCGTACACAGTCACTGGGTCAATGTTGGGGTCGAATCCTTGGGCGGCGGCAGCACGAGCATGCGCGTGAGATGTCGCATGCGAGTTCCAGCTCCCTCCAGGGAGTGTTTTGTTGCAAATGGTGCAAGAAACCCAGCCGGGGACCTGTAAAATCCGCTTTTGGTGTCCAGCGCCTCTGAGATGGCTTTCATAGTCGCACTTTCGCGCGATGACTTTTTTACACGGCTCACAGGTGTAAGCCGTGTGCGATAGAGAGCAATTCTCGTCGTTGCAGACGCCTTCTTGGAGAAGTCGAGCGCAAATGCGGACCATTTTGATGAAAGGAAGTGACAATGGTTCGAGAAGTGGTTGTTGGTGATTTGGGTTAAAGAGCGAAGCTCAAGCGCCCGCGACGCGTGATAAGCGCGGCCTCGAGGAAGCTTCGAAAGGTTGCTAAAGCCGCCTTTGTCTATGAAGCTTCTGCCTCGAGGAAGCTTTATTGAGCACTTCGCTGAGCAACAGCGAAGAGAATCCTTTGTAGGACTGTAAAATTTACAGACGAAGTATCTCTGTCGATACCAAAACCACGTCAAGCTCTCGTGCTCTCGAGTTCGAGAGCAAGGACGACGAGGGTAAGATGCAAAAACTTTGGCATAAGGCAAGGCGGATCAGGATGATCGAAAAAGATAAGATAACGTGCTATCTCCGCAGGGTTCATAAGGCAAGACGCCGAGCGGGCATACTACTTGTACTATAATTACTACTGACGCTCCTTCTTATGCTAGCGAGTACTCATTGACCGCTTGAATCGTCATGCACCCACCGGTGGTGTTCATAAATTGCTCAAAGGCCCGCTTCTTGGATTTGAAAGCTTCGTGTATTGAAGAATTGGTCTCGAGTTCACCTGTGCCCTTGGAGCCACTTATATGGACCGCTGGACTGCAGCAAAAGCATACCATAATGATAGATACATCCCGCAAAACGAAATAGTGCCACTACAGTACAACTTGGTGGCCAATCGCAAGACTAGAACCGACTTCATAAGCTATCTCTGCGACAGTCTGCTGCGTCCGTGAAAGCAGGAATACAACATCGCGATGCTGTCGAGGAGCGAGCCTAGACTGGCACACGGCCGGGAAGAAAAGTCTAAGTGGTATTATGTACATACATTCGCATTCGATAACATACAGCATCTGCAATTCCAACTTTCACTGCCTGACGGTCCAAAAAACATGCCAACGCCAAACCCTGCCCCATCATTGACGTATACCCTCCGTAACTGTCCACCATCCGCCAAGATCATTTGACGCGACGCCCAACCCTCCAGGGATAGGACTACACGCTGAGCCCCAGCCACTCCACCTCTCCCTCTCCCTCTACCACACCCGCGCCAGCCGGACTCGTCAACTCATACATGCCCAACGCCCTCTGTCGCATCTCCCCAGTAAGCGCACGCATCCTCAAAACCTGCTGCAAAAGCCTCTTCTCACACTCCATCCTCACCCGACTCGCCACATGCTGCCCCGCCACCAGCCTCTTCAAAACACCCGCCCTCAACCGCTGCTTGTGTACATTGATCAACGGCTCAATGTGCACATTCGCCGGAAGTGCTTCCAAGGTATCGAACACCTCAGGATGCGCCAAAGGCTCGTAGTTCAGCGTCCGCATGTCAACAGCCACAGGCGTGTTCGGCGCCGTCGGGTCAATCAAGTCAGGCAGGTTTGAAAACTCTGTCAGCTGCGCAAGGTAGCTCCCAATGAACGGGATACAAGTCGGGTTCGGAGGCGCAGCGCCAATGTCGACCGATTTCCTTGGTCCTGAAGGTCTCGATGGACCAGCTGTCGTCGGAGGCCTACTGGTGGAAGTCGACGTGCTCGGAGCAGTTGATGCAGCAGTAGAGCTTCCCCCGTTGTTGGCCGCAACAGACGCACCCTCGAACGGCTTCGCATCCACAATGGCATCCACTGCCGCTCGAATGAACTTGAAGCTATCGTCCTTCGATGTGAAGATCTTGAGATCCCGCAAGAGCCGTGTCTCGTAGTTCGACAACCGGCCCCAGAAACGAGCCATCGCCATTCCCACAGTTGGACTTGCAAGCGCAGACATGATCGCCACAAGCGTGTGGAAGTTGCTCAGGCTATAGCATTTCTAGACATGGGGTAACATCATTAGTATCGTCGATAGCAGAAAGCACATAAAGCAGCGTACCCAAGCAATCCGAATGAACTTTCCGACCAGGGTATGCCGAGCACTTGGGTGTGTCAACACAATCTCCGACACCGTAAAGCTGGCCGTCAAATTGAACCGGGCCCTCAATGCTCCAAGCGCACTGGTCTTTGCCGGGAAGCGCTTCTCCGCGGCCCACCGCGCCCTATCCTTCAAATACGCATGCCAGTCGGTAATGTCAACCTTGCCATCCTCCCCCTTCCAGTCCTCCGAAATCAGCTCCTCGAATTTGATCGACGTGAAGAGGTCCTTGTCAATCATCGTGAAGATTTGCGCATAAGTGATGGAAGGATACGCCAGAATGAACGACTGATGCATCCGTGGTGTCTCCAGCGCCTTGGGCAGGGTCGGTGCAGGTACACGCCGTGTACTGGGTGACTCGCTGGGCATACGGCTCTGCAGGATTTCCATGGGCACAGCGTCCTCAGGCGCCGGACGCGCTTGTGGCGAGTCGCCCTCTACGTGATTCAAACCATGTGTCGAGTCCTGTGAAGGCGTCGCCACCTCCTGAACCTCACTACCCTCCTCATCTTCATCTGCTTCCTCCTCATCATCCTCTTCGTACAAGGGTGGCTCATCCTCATCAAAATCCCCATTATGTAGACGATTCTGAATCGTTTTCACCCAGCCATCCACCTTGGACGCCTTCTCCTGCTGCCTATCATTTCCGATCTGGCCTTCCAGCCTCCTTAGCGCGTCATCTGCATCCCCCCTTTCCTCATCATCACTCAGCGACTCCACCAGTGCGTTGATTTGCCACTGCTGGATGACACCTCCGAGGGTCATCGACCCAGTCTCGCTCGCCGCAGAAGACGACGCCGTGCTCGCCACCGAGTCTCTCCTTGATGACATTTCCAAAGTCGATACGGTATCCGACCGGCGCACAAACTCGAAATCCCGACGCAAAGGTAACTTCTTCGGCACCTTCCGCAACCCAGGCGGGAACTCTGGCCCATCACCATCAGGTCCGCCCTCGCTTTTACCAGAGGACGAATCAGAAAGATCCAGCTCGTCGATGGACGCGATGTCAAATTGATATGGCGCAGAGAACCCAGCGAAGCGCGCTGAAGCTCTGTCAGGAGACAGTACTTCGCCAAACGAATCCGTCGACGACGTCCGAGCCGAGATGCGGTCGCTGTCAATGGAGGGCGCATTTGACGATGTACTCGACCGCGGTGGTGATAAAAGGGAATCTCGTCTTGATTGCGGAGGTATTGTAGTCGGCGAGTCGTCTGTTGTGACTGAGGCCGCCGAAGTCGACGTTCCGTCAGATGCCTCTGAAGTGCTACCAGGTTCCATTGTCTCCGGTGCTTGGGCAGAAAATGGAGGAGATGCCGTGGAAGGCGAGGGTGCGGCTACTGCTGGCAGAGGGGCATCCGGCGGGTCAAGCATCTTCAGATATTGCTCAACGCCTCCATGAACAGTGATCAAGTCCCTTGACACCGACAGCTCCAAGTCGAACGCAGACACGTCCGTGGTACCCCCTTCGCCGCTGGGAGGCAGTGGCTGTCGGTTGTTGAGAACACGTCTCCATCGACCCAGTCGTCCAATGGTCTTCACTAGTGCGCGCGAAAGTGCATTGTGATGAATAGGTAAAGTAGCGGACGTCTGCACGAACGGCTGCATGATCTCAGGTCCGGGTACGAGCTGAGGTCCAGGGACATGGTCAGGTCGTTGCAAAAGGGTGACAGACGAGGAAGGTGGTTGAGACGGAGGTGTGAGGACGGCGCCGCCAAGGTTGAGGTTGCCCAAAGGCGTCATTGTTTCTTCGTCGACCGGTACGAAATCTAGGTCGAGTTCGTCTTCATCATCCGGCTCCCCCTTCAACTGCCTTGTCATCTCCGCGAACTTCTCGCCGAGGATGTGCGGCTGGGATGATGATGACTGGACAGTAGATGTCCTGGGCTTGGGGACCTGCGGTGTTTTGAGGTGCACCCTCCTACAGTCCTCGGCGACCTTCTTGAGTTTGCGAACTATGTTCTGGATAATGGATGAGTATGTTGTTTGGAAAGATAGTTGGGCACTCACGAGGCCATCACTATGCTTTTGCAGAATGGGGTCGCGTATGAGAATATTGACCCAACCAGCGAAGAGCACGCGCAGCTCTCGATTGGGCAGAAAATCCACAGTGAAGAAGGTAAGCAGCCAGTATCGGAACGCAACAAATGTCCGCAGCCGTACAATCCGGCGGACAAGGTCGTCCTGCGGTGAACTTGTTTTCTGCAGTGCCCAGTGGAATCGACAAATGAGGAGATGGCAGAGGTCGACGGATCCGATGTAGGTGCGATATGTGAGGAAGAAATCCAGGAGCTCGTCATAATTCAGCTCGCTCGTCAGTTGGGCGATCCAGCGCTCGATAGACGCGGCGATGATGATCTTTTGTGTCCTTGGGGGTATGCGCAGTTGGGGAACTTCAGGGCTTTTCGCACGCTTGCTCTTGCGTCGCATGGACTGTGTGCCGGAGGAAAAGCTCTCCTGGGATACAGAAACATTATCGCCAGCGTCAGAATTGACTTCGCCCCACAAAACGAAGCGTGGGTCGTTGCGAGGGGCAGCTGCATTTTCGGAATTTGCAGACAACCGTATTACTTCAGTTTCGTCCTCTTCGGATAACAGCTTGTCCAGAATTGGTACCCCACGATAGAACTGAATGACATCGAAGTTCTCGAAGGTAAAGTGTGAGAACAAGGCTGTTTCGGCGCTGACACCGTCGATAATACCGCCTGGGATGGAGGACGAGGGTGGAGGCGGCTCCTCCACAGCGGGTCGTATACGGATGGCAGAAGGCGGGCGCTCGGGCTCCCAATCGTCGGTGTCTTGCTCGCGGGGTATAGGTGACAATGGATGGAAGGTCTTCTTGTGAGACTCGGTCTGTCGAGCCGTCATGTTCGATTCAAAGCTTTGCATCTCCCGAATTCTCTGACGAGGCTGCCGCAAGCCATCGAGTCCAGTACGGCGCGGGGGCAGGAAGGAGACACCCCGGCCGAAAGGGTGGGTAAGAATCACTGGCAGGCGCGGGGGATCATAATCGTCCGAGAAACTGGCGTTGGATGAGGTTGGCGCAAGACTGAGGCTATGCATAGAGTCGTTGGGGGAGTAGGTCGACGACCAGTCCATCAGGTTTCCAAAGCTGTCTGTGGTCGGATTGATCGCGGGGTCAAGCTCAGGCAGCCGCGGCGCATCGCCAGAGGTGACACTGTGTGAGTGTGTCCTGGTCACTGGTGGCTGTATAAGGTTGCCGAGATCCGGAATGGAGCGTGTCTTGCGGAGCTTCCTGCTTTGGCTTGGAGTGGTCGAACTCGAGCTGCCGTTCCTAAACAGGCTGGGCAACGCGTGCACGCTCATCCCACTCATGCGTGACCGCCGTTTGGATCCGCGAGATGGTGCTGGCAATGATTTGCGCGAAATTGGGAAGGGCTCGGACTCGGGGGCTGAGACGGCAGGCGCAGACTGATCGCGGTGACTGTAGCATGATGAGCTCGCCGAGAACGCCGGGGGACGCGATGTAAAACCTACCCAACACGGAACATCTCCCTCCCATGCTGGTTGACGAACGCGGTAATTGCGTATGGCGAGCGCACGTCCTTGTTGACGCCGAAGTGTTGATCAAACCGGCGCTTAAGCTCGCGTGCAGCAGGCCCAGAGGACGTTTCTACAAAGCTGCCATCCTCTACACATTGTTAATGACTAGGCAACATGGGCAGTGGAACACGCACTCGAAATGGATATATCTGCACTCGCGATCTCTGCCGAGAGATGTCCGATGTCTTCACTCGCATCGCTGTAGGTGAACGATGCCTGGGAGCCGTTGGTGCTCGGTCGCGGCACCGGGAGCCGGAGGACGCTGCTGCTTGCGGAGGACGACGTCGGAGACTGTGCTTCGGACGACGGTGGAGACAGGCTGGATTGGTGTATAGACCCTGGTGGGCTCCTTGGGGTCGTAGGTACCGGATCGGCATTGGTGGTGCTTAGCAGCGGGATAGGCGGCAGCACAGGCCTCGGGTTTGCGGTCATTATAGATGGTTACAGTGGGTCCGAAGTCGGCCAGATGAGCAGATAGAGAGCAGGGAAAGCTAATAAACAGTCTATGGTGATTCGGAGCCGTGAAATAATTTCGTTATACAACAAGTGTCGATAGGAAATCGTCGGGAGTCGTTCCTGAACACTTGCTGGTCGTCGCAGCCCTCGCCACAGGCGTACGCGCGGTCGTGCTAATCGTAACAGTCGTCCAACTCGCTGGACCTCCACTTGGCTGATGCGATGATGGTTGTCGAAAACAAAAGAGATTGACGTCACGTGTAACCACTCGATCGCAACTTGATTCTGCACGCGCTACGCACTTGTTCTGCTACCACCATGTCGCTCGTGACTATTCGCGTAGGTTTTCGCGTCTTATTTTCTACTCTGTTCACATTATTCTCAGAATGTCGAATTTTTGAACAACCCAGCGCGGTTTTCAGACGTTTATCGTTTCCGCGTCACGTTCGAGTGCATTGCCCCACTTAAAGATGGTGCGTACGCCTCCGCCTCTCTAGCTCGGCAGTCTAACACGCGCTAGATCTCGAGTGGAAACTTATTTATGTATCATCTCCCGGAAACGAAGACCTTGACCAAGAGCTGGACGACTGCCTCGTAGGGCCCGTCCCTGTAGGCGTCAACTCGTTTGAGTTCGAAGGATCAGCGCCAGATCCTATCAAAATTCCTACCGATGATGTCCTCGGCATTTCTGCTCTCATCCTCACTGGCTCCTACAACGACCAAGAATTCGTGCGCGTGGGCTACTACCAGAACACAGAATACGACAACGAGGAAATGAAGGAGACCCCTCCAGGGAAGATCATGTTTGACCGCCTGGTCCGCGACATTAGCTTGAAGCCCAGAGTCACACGATTCCAGATAAAATGGTGCGTCGCCACAAGTCAAAATACATTTGGTGGCTAACAGGATGTGGCCGAGTAGGGACGCGACGCCGGTGGCTCAAAGTGTCACAGCGGCAGGTGCAGCGACATCTGCTCCGGTACCATCTGCGGATGATCTAGACGACGGGGAAGAGGCGTCAGAAGAACCAGCGAAGGAGAAAGAGAAAGACGATGGCGCTGATGCTGACACCCCCATGGCTGCGCCAGCAACGAAAAGCCCACCGCCTTCCTCTTCATGACATACTTCAGGCTGTTACATAGGTAGCAACAGGTGTTTACTGTTCATTTTATGGCATGTACATTTCTCTTTGCGCGCGCGCGCCTTCGAAGTCAAAGCTCCATTCCAGAGCCGTAGTACTTGCTCCCTTCCACATTGATATGGCAACACAAGGGCTGAACGTGAACCATTACACCCAGTGGCACCTAGTGGCTTGCCATATTACAATAAAGTCTTCGAATTTAAGAGTATTCACCGCATTGCCTCCGTGGACACACATCAATAGTGGCACGATGCCCATTGTCAGTGTTCTGCCTTGATTACTGGCCGGAAATCAGATATACGCATGACAATTGATATTGAGTGCCTATTGTCCACTTTTCAAGCTGACGATGCGTAAGCTGCAAATCAGTCCGCCTCGCCGTGGGAGTGTGAAAGTTAAATTCTAAAGGCCACCAAGGACAATTGGGTGAGTACTCTGGGATGCTGTGGATCTGGAGGCTGCGCGCACGGCAACGCGCCACTATTCCTACTGTCAACGCCGCACAATTCGCGAGCGGGAACAACCTAACCCTCGTCCCTCGTCCTCACCTATAGAAACGTGATGTCTGGAATAAAAGAAGGGGGGTCCATGCATCCCTTCTCACTGTTCAGGAGGGACTAGCGTGACGCCTCCAAGTCATAGCAATACATACATGTGAGGCACAGGCAGACGCTACCTGGCGCTACATGTTCATTCCGGCGTATGCCGGTCACAATGATCACGATCACTATTAGTACTCGTTCAGTACGTCTGGGCTCTGCCCTCACCCCACCATCTCCCTCTCCCATCCCTATTTTCTCTGCATTTCAATTTCGTATCAGTCGACATGGTAAGCTACCTCCAATGTGTGATTGTATGTCTCTAAGGCGCCTGGACAGACGGATGCCCAGCGCCCTGATTTCAAGGCCTACGCACCTTTGGCATCTCGTTTATCTTCAACAACCACGTTCACAGAAACTCTGGATGAGCTTCGCGACTGCTTCATTTACTGTGCCGCTCCGACGGACATCGATGATCCTATGCTTGTAAGTTTTGGCCACCACCACCACCACCACCACCATCCCAAATGAGTAACACGTGTTGACATCTTCTGCTAGATTCTCAATCTCGTAGAGGTTTGTCTCATTAACTGTTTAATTGGAGCATAGCAATCCTGAACATTGTTCGCCAAATGGCGTTTAGGTGGCCCGCGACACCCTTCTGCACCGAGGTGTCCGCATCCAACCAGCCGGATCCTGCCCAAAACACCTTCAACATCACAAAGATATCTACTTCTCCTTCTTACGCAATCTTAAGTTGAAACGAGGGCTCTTTCCCGGACCATCACTGCAAGGTAAACCGATTTTTTACAGTTGCCCTCCCTCCCGAAAATCCACTCGTTACTCAACGGCCTGCTAACTGACCCTCGACAGACAAAATCACTCGTTTAACGTTACCACTGATCGGAACAACCCTTCTACGACGCTCTCCACGCACTTACGCTGCTACGCGAAGTAACAATGCCATGCCACGTGAGTACCCCTGATTGTTCATTTTGAGCACAATGGGGTTTTATGTATGGCGGTATGGTGGAAAGAGAGACTGACAGATGTAAATAGCGCCACGGACGATACCATTTCACCCTCAGCCTCTTCCCAAACGTCGGGCATTAGATGCGCCGAGGCGGCTTCCGGACGCGCTCGTCAAAAGGGTTTGTGTGCGGACCACCAATCATACGGCGGATAAGTTAGAGAATACGAGCGAAAATGAAGATGGAGTGGAAGATGACGATGACGGATATGATCGCAATGACCGAGACAAAGACGAGAATGAGGGCGAAGACGAGGAAAAGGGCACGCGCCACAAGTTCGTGATGAAGCCTCTGAGAGGACGTTTTGGAATATCGTGCGGAAGCACTACTTCGATGTACAGAAGAAGAGTATAATTGTGTTCCTGTATGGTGGCTATTGAATATTGACAAGCGGACGACGAGGATTCTGAAATTGATTAACGGTATTGGATTGTGATAATCCTTGGTCGAATAGTTGCTATAAAGACAAGCGAATGCAGTTCCAGGATAATATATCGTTCAAAGGAGTCAGCCACATCTTGAGGTTTTGGCACTGTTCCGAGGGTGAAGTTTATCAACTGCTTCGCCTAACCTGGGCCTTTCGTGTTTGAGATGTAGCATACAGATAATGTTGCGTATTTGAACTCTAGATACTTTTAAAACTGATCGCCATACTTCTGAGCCATTTCTCTTGATTTCCCGTCAAGTATACCATCCCTAAAAGCACGTGAAGGGCACTGTTGAAACTTGAGTCTGTGATCGTCATTACATAACCAGGTCTCGATCATGCATGGCTCGCCGACGCACACCCCGCGCTTTTGACTCAGTATATAAGCATACCTCAAAGGGTTTTGGCGAAAAGAACTCACTCCGAACGGTTTGGTGACAGTTGGAAAGCGAAATGCCGAAACGCAGGCTAAACTGCTGCGTTCGGCCCGTATCCCCGCCTATCTCGGCCATCACGAACCACGTGGGGAACCCTGAACCCGCCCCGTTCAGAGCTTTGAGTCTTATGCCTCGTTGGTCCCCCATTATTACCGGTTTACTTTTGCGATCCTACTCACAACTATGTTCCCCGCCTCCAATGCTTTCCCCACCGTCATCCAAGGTGGAAGCCGAAACATCACTTCCGCGGACACACAATGGTCCTGAGTCCTCCAATGATATTGCCGACAAAAGTCGTGCGCAAATACCCGCGCTGTGATTTGCCACTGTCCAACGTCCCCTGCGAATGAAGACAAAGACGAGGACATCATTGAGGATGAGCCAGCCAGGGATTTTTTCCACGAGTCCCATGTTTTATTACACATTATGATTACAATTGATTGACAGTGTCCCTAGCAGGTCCCTAGTCGACGAAGAGACCACCCTCATTTTCCGGGCTGCGGCGCGCAGGTGTGCGGCTTATACTGCGGCTACTAGACGACTTCTTTCCTGTGCGTATGCTGTCGAGCTGGTCGCGCCAGTCGCTGAAAAGGTTCAGCATCCTATTGTCACTCTGTTCGCTGTTTGCTGGTTCCTCGTCTTCAAGAATATGGATGACATCGCTGAGGGCATGGTCCAGCTTCGAGAACGCTTCGTTCATGAGGAAGGGGTTGCCGAAGTATGTGCTCGAATTGTTGTGGGTCATGGGTGGAGGAGGCGAGGCTACAGGCGGGTTAGGAGTACGGAGCATAGTCAGAGCAGGTAGACGCGCCTTTGTCTGGGTCAGAGTGCGGGTAGACCTGATCTGTGTTAGGGTACATCGCAGATAACCGTGTATATACGCACCCCTCCTGGGTTCTCAGCCGTAGGCGATGGCGGTAAGCCCGTTGGCGCGTGTCCAGGGAACTTATTGGAGTCTGAGACTGAACGAACATTGAGCACGGTACACAAGCGGTGAGCTACAGCACGACGGACTGTCTGATATGGCGGGCATTATTGAAGGCGGCGGGAAATCGATGGCAGTGAAAGTCGGAAGGCAAGCGTATTTAAAGAAGATCGAAAGATATGACGTACGGACATGTTCGGCCGTAGTATGTGGCGACAAAGCCACATGATATGACCCGTTGCCGACGAGCGTCAGTGAAAGCGTCAGAAATACGAATATTAAAATATTAAAGTTCACCAAGTATAAACGTAAACGAGTGCACTAAATAGAGTCCAGACCAGATGGAATCCAGGCATGTTGATCGAGGACATGCCGCAGGCTGCGTCGGCTTGCTCTCCACCATGACTATCATCGAAAACGCTTGGAATTTCAAGACAAAATGTTACAGGTCTTTGGGATAAGTTGTTTCAAAACTCGCGAATCTGCTAAGCAGCGCCTCCGACTGCACTTTCCATACGTCTGCGCATAACTCTTGATGCTTCTGCCCAAATAGCTCCAGCTCGTCCTCCGATGCAATGAATGCCAAATCATCCGAACGAAACTCCCTTCCCGACGAGCGCCTCTCCAACATCTTCTTCCACAGCTCCTCGAAATGCTTGAGGTAATACGCTTGATGCTGCTGCCTCTTCCCACCTCCAACACCCTTCGCAATGGCGTAAAATGTCGCCTTCTCTCTGTGCATCTTGTATGGTTTGTATGCCATCAGCGATCGCGGTTTGTCCGCAGAAAGCATATCCAGCATGAACAAAAGCCGCTTCGTTGACGTTGTCTCCGCGTTTGAGAGTTTCATCACGACCGTCGACCCCGCTGCCTTTGTCGTCTTCAGCATGATGATGATCTGTGAGATTACCAGCAGCGCCTCCTTGTCTTTCTGGTTCCGCAGCTGGTGCCCATCCAGTATAATGAGGTCGTACTCTCGGCGCGTCAGCTCGTCTGGGAGGTCAACCAAACCATCGCTAATGCGTGTGACAGCGGGCTCAGCGACTCGAAGCTTGGTGATATCACGGAATAGGATTGTGTGCCGGTCTTGGACGGTCTCGTCGATAAGGTATGCATGCCCGCCGCTCTTTGGATCCAGAGATACTCCAACCCCGGTCGAAATCTTGTTTTTCGCCAGGATATACGACGAAAAGCCTCCCGGGCAGCACCTGAGCGCCTAATGAGTATCAAATCAAACGGAATAGACAATTCGACGTACCCCAAGTCGAGAAAACGAAAGTCTCGTTCTGCATTAGCGAAGGGGACAACCCATTTGGCATAGTCGTCGATCTGCTGGAAGATCTTGCGCATCTTTTTAAACCAGAATTGTGCAAGGTCGTCGCTCGCTGTGTCCGCTGTGACTTGCTGCTCGGAAATGTGGCTGCGCATGCGTGGATCGCGGTAGACCTTGTATGCTTTGTCGTAAGTGAGCGTTCTGATAACAGGACAGATCCTACTCTTTGCTTGAGCCTCAGCAATGTCTGCAGTTCGGTGCTCATCGTGGTATCCGTCAAAGAGTTAAGCGCCTGATGTTGACCTTATCACAGTCTGAGTCTAAGTATCACAGTGCGAAGAGGGGTGAGAACGGCGTACAATTGAGTCAGGGTCAAGTGACAAGCGAGCCGCAGATAGAGCGCCTCCTTATTTCCCTGCAGGAAGCGCGTATGATACTTACGGGCGCTAAACCAAAAATCATATTAACAGAGACTTATCGCGAATGGTAACAGTCGATCGGATTATGTAATAGAACAATGGCCTCTCGTGGCAGGCGACCGCAGCAGTGCTGTCGAGATCAAAGCGGCGTGAATGGATTTAGATACAGAACTTCATGTAACAAGTGAAAGTGTAGACTGAGCTGTGAAATTGGCAAGGGAGAGAACCGAAGGAAAGATGCACGAACCCGGCCGAGAAGCAATCCTAAAGGAAAGAGTTCGTGAGGGGGAATCTGAGGAAACCCTGGGCTGTGTAGCGCGACGAGTACCCTCACTACACGCACGCACAGATAAACTAACAAATGAACATCACAAATGGTAGGTGTGGGTGGGTGTGACAGAAAAGGAGAGGAAGGCATAGCAAGGCCAGGCGACGACAACAAACAAACCAACGCTTATCCTTTTCGGAGGTGAGCGTTATAGCCTCCAGGCAAGAGCAAACTCGATCACGTGGGAGATTCGCGCACTGATCGTGTCTGGCCACGAGACCACCCGCCTTCTCCCCAATCATCCATCCTCCGAAGGCCTACAAAGTAACACTGCTTTTTTCTTACCTACCCACTCTGTCAGATGTTTCGGAACCGCGGCACCCAGTACGCGAGAGGATTTGTGGTATCCCGATATCCGCCCTGTATCCGCCCATTTGCAGGTCGGACTTGGGCCGTATCGTATTATAATATTACAATAACCAGCGTAATTACTCATCGATTGACAAGCATTAATAATGCTCATTCAGCGCTAGTTGTCTATATAAGCCAGCAGGGAATACGTGCCCTTTCAAAAACAGTCGCCTCTTTACCGCTCCGAACGCAGAATGGCAGCAACACCCTCACCATACGAACGAGCGTTCCGCGCCTTTCTCGACGCCTTGTCCGAGCATGACTTCGCTGTGATACGCACTCTGGTCGGGGAAGACTTTCAGATACTACGTGCTCCCAAGTCACTGCTGCAACCAACGGATCGCACGCAAGTTACCCTCGTTCCTGAGCTTGAGAAAATATTCGACAATACTTTCCCCAAAGGCCATCCTAAGGTGGGCAAACTTCGAAGATGGATATGACGATTGCGGAAGCTGATTTGGGACAGTATGAATACTTGAAGGTTTCTGAGACAAAGGATGCAATCCCTACAGTCATTGCCCATGTATGCTTCCCGTTCATACTGAGGTACTGACTGGCTGACTTTCTGTAGGTAGCCAGTGCTGCGACGTCGCTCAAAGGAAATCCCCTTCGTGGAGAGTATGTTATGTTCATGGAATTCGAGGAAGCGAAAGAAGGAGGCGGTCTCCCAAAGATAAAGAAATTGACCGAGTTTCTGGACTCGAAGGTTTTCGAGGAGTTCTTCAAGGTGGAAAGTACGGCGTAGTGCCTCTTGATAGCATGCAAATATGTTCCTTGTATAAAGTCTCCTCATCTGAACCGCGTCCAAGAATGCGTACTAGTTCACAGCTTCTCCTGAGGTTTATGTCAACATCGTGGCATACCACTGGCCTGCGATCGGTTTACGTACATAACAACTTGCAGAGCAGCAAGGGTGAACCGCTCGCTATGAACGCCACTTTCTTTCTACTTGGCGTCAACAGAGGGCCCCGCAATCGCGCATCTCATTGTTATTCTACAGTTTGCTTGTCAGGCAAAAACTCCGCCATCGGTGTCACCAAGAAACCTTCAGAACAGAACAGTCGATCATGACAATGGGCGTTTGTCAGGCTTGTCAGCACTTGATGGCCGTTTCCTAATATGAACCGGGTCCATCGGATGGTATAAAATGACATTTGATCGGACGCAATGATTCCTTGTCCAGAGCCACCATCACGAGTCTCGAGATCACTTCACTTGTCTGCAGTCTAGTCAACAGCGATTCCCGTATGATTTGTTAGCCAAATCACCCTCCAATGATTTTGACAAGAACCGTAGCATCCCCGATGAGCTTTGCCTATGGACAGGTTCCCATGAAAGGGAGCTTGAGCGTTGCGACGCGCAACGTGTTAGGGCCGTCGATTCAACCCTCAAACGTGACATTCTCTCCCAGGAAAGGCAATACTATGTCTCCTTTTCTGCGCAATGCACTCAATGCCGCTGCTATGAGCGTCGACACTCCGCCGGCCTCCTCTTCGAGACGGAGTCCGATGGTTTATGACACGCCTATGGGATCACCCATGAATGTCGACGAGGACATATGGTCTCCGGTTGCGCAGTGTGCGACACAGTTGTTTCCCGGTACCGCCGAGAACCATACCTCGACGTCCGAGGATGATGATCTCTTCGAGGAGAGTCATTTCAATCCATCCATTGTTGTGACAGGCTCGTCGCCTCCCTCGTCCCCTGGACCATTCACTTCTACTCCCGCTGTGGAACGCACGCAGGCGTCCTCTTCCACGACCCCGAGAAACCCTCTCCCACCTCATCTAGCGTCTGCCTTGAATCTCAGTACTATTTTAGAGGAATCGTCCGAGTCACCTCGCTCTGCTACTACGTCGGTCCCGGACAGTCCTGGAAATCCATTCTGGGATCCGGCTGCGTCTCGCGCCAGCTCCGCTGCTATCACGCCGCCCTCGTCTCCGGCTCCGAGTCCTGCCACACGATATGCACCAACCCACAACCCATTTGCTACGCCCGCTCACCCGTCTCGAGCTGCACGTACCCTACCAAGCACGACTCCAGCGTATTCGCCAGCTGCTGATCCTGGTGAATCAGATGAGCCTGAGCTCGTCATGCCCGATGTCAAGGCTATTGCCCTTCTGTATGCTTCTCACAGTGACAAAGCGGTGCGACAGGCTCTGGCCACAAGCGAATTCGAGGAGTTTGGGCCACTGGCGCAATACGCGCTGTTCTTTCTTGCTAATGTTGACAATGAGATGCTTGACCAGATTGTGAAGACTGATGATTATGTCGCTGCGTGCGCTAACGACGGAGAGTTGACGGCCCCAGAAAATCTGGGGGGAGTGGTTCGTGTTGCTGGAGGCGCAATGTGGTCGAGCGATGGGCGCAAAATCGTGTTCGAGGGTATTTTATTCGACGTGCTAATGATGCTTGGACGGCGGAGGAATCTAAGGGAGTGGAACAAGAGACTCGGAGAGTGGCTTGGGTTTCCGGATGGGTTCATGGATGAATGGCTCGAGCTATTGCGAGACGCGAGAGTGGTTGATTTTTGAGGGTGGGAGATATATAATGAAGCTTAAGGGCATGTACTACATTTGAACTACTACTTGTTGTTTGTGATTTATCAGGGCAATCATATCGAGTGAATATGCAAGAAATCACCGGTTGAATGGCATCCTGGCGGGCAAGTCATTGAGGTCCTCAGGGGAGTTCAGATACGAGTTTCCATTGTATCGACGATCCCATGTTTTTCGAGTGGACAAAAGGATCCTTTTTGTAAAGCCTCACAGTGCAAACGATGATAACTCCTCAAATGCCTGGAAGAACAGAGTCCATTGCACTTGGACCACACCTTACACGCTATCTCCTGCACAAGGAGATTCGTTCCGCACAGGTCTTTTATGACAGCACGTTCCGCGCCTTCTTGTCAGAACGTCGGTGTAAGACGCAAGAGCAGGCTCGAGCGAAAAGGCACGTCTTTTGATGGGCGTTTCTCTTGTCAAGCATACCTCACAACTCTCGACAATTAACGACTGTACCCCGCAAATGCAGGTATCGAGCTGGAAACTTCCTGAAAGTGAGTTCTAGCCGCTTCGGTGAGGAATATCATCGCACGCGTGTCTGACGGATAACATCAAGCATGATCATTAAACTTTGAATATGAGAATAAGAATCCCGATTTCAGTTGCAGCCACAACGCCAGTCACCGCAATGACGATCCACCCCGCAGTCACAAATGGACGTCCAAAGACGCGTGTATTTTCCTGCCCTTTGGTTTGAATTACCTCTTGTCTCCGCCGTGTAGGACTCGCAGACGAGTCCGATTCCTCACTAGCATCTGGCGAGAGTGTCCGCGTGGCCGTTGAAGACTGTCCTTCGTCTGAGCGCGTATCTTGAGTCCGTTCTTCTGGTTGTTCTTCTTCGACAAGCTCTGGGGTAAGCATTTCTGCTTGGTCAGCGAAGTCGTGATTTGAGTGTCGTGACCGTAGGTATGCGATGAGGAACAACAGGGCGGAGAGAATGAGAAAGATCAAGCCAACTGAAACAATGTCAGTCTATGGAGAAGACTGGCTGCAATGCCTACTCTTGTAGAAACGTCGGTCAAATAGTCGTAGTACTGTCAAAGCATAACCAAGATTTCCCAGAGCTGTGCGACTGTAGGCTCCATGGAAAGTGCGTTGACGGGCACGCAATTCGACGAGCTCATTGACATCAGTTGCAACGAAGGACTCTCTTCGGTGACCACTGAATAATGGAAATTAGCTACTATTGACTGCTTTTCCTCGAGATCATACCGATAGGTACGACGGCCCATCGCGTGGTGGTCTTGGAACAAGCCTGTCTTGCCCTCTGGCGGTATTGCTCGGTGGCCGGACCGACGTGTACCTGAATACCTGTTGGGTGATTACGTCAGGCCCCGTACTCTCGTTCATACCTCCACGCCGACTGGAACAGCGCCGACAACACCGGGAAGACAATGGACCAGCTGTTGCCAACGCTGACAGAGCGCGCCGCGGAGTCGGCATCCGCGTCGGCGACGCCTGTGCCGGTTGCGGACGAGGAATTCTACTCTTCTTGGTCGCTCTTCCTCGTCTGCCTGCTCCTCGTTCTTTCCCTTCTAACCTCGTACTATCTACAAATAAAACGGATCCGCGCTGTGCACGAAACCCTGGTGTCCATTGTCGCGGGAATGATTGTCGGGTTGTTCGTGCGTCTGGCGCCTACATCTGAGATTAGGGAAATGCTCGTGCGTGACATTCCACTTTCATGTGCCTTCAACTGATCTGATTTGCAGACGTTCAAACACACCCTCTTCTTCAATCTTCTTCTCCCGCCCATTATTCTCAACTCTGGCTACGAGCTCAAGCAAGTCCGTCCTCTTCATCATCCCCACCCCGTTCCTTCTCACCTTTCTTGCAGGAAAACTTCTTCAGAAACTTTGGGTCTATTCTGACCTTTGCATTTCTGGGGACCTTTATCTCTGCCATAGGCGTCGGGTAAGCACTAATTGCTGCGCTTGGTCACGCTGTTCATCACCTGCAGCACAGTGTTCTCGTCTACATCTACTCTTTCCTCGGTCTAGAGAAGCTCAATGTCACCCTTCTCGAATGCCTCATATTTGGCTCGACGTTGTCCGCCACAGACCCCGTCACGATCTTGGCCATATTCAACCAGTACAAGGTCGACCCCAAACTCTACACAGTCATATTTGGCGAGAGTTTGCTCAACGACGCGGTTAGTATCGTCATGTATGAGTGAGTAATGCTTGCCCTTCCATTATCTCGTCCCTCATGTTCCTAGAACTCTCTCCCAGTTCCACGGCGAAGAAGTGTACATCTCGTCCATTTTCCGCGGCATTGGCATTTTCTTGCTCTCTTTCAGTGTCTCGATGGCCCTTGGAGTTGCATTCGGCCTCGCTATGTCCCTCCTTCTGAAGCACTCCTCACTCAACCTTTACCCTGGCATCGAGTCCTGCTTGGTTGCATTATCTGCGTATACTTGCTATTTCTTTTCCAACGGCATAGGAATGTCCGGCATCGTATCACTGCTTTTCTGCGGTATAACGTTGAAGCACTATGCGTACCACACCATGTCTCGTCGCACCCAACGGTCCTCAAAGTACATCTTCAGCACCTTGGCGCAACTATCCGAAAACTTTATCTTTATCTACCTTGGCATGTCCATCTTCACCAGCGCCCCGACGGATGGTATCACCAACTACGTGAAGCCGCTTTTCATCGTCATCACATTTGTGGCCGTCGTGTTCACACGCTATGCCGCGGTCTTCCCACTTTCCGAAGCCATCAACTTCTTCCTCAAGCACGCCAGAGGCCAGCGCACAGAGGAGCTGCCTCATTCTTACCAAATGATGTTGTTCTGGGCTGGATTGCGCGGTGCAGTGGGTGTTGCCCTCGCCGCAGGTTTCAAGGGAGAAAGCAGGGAGACGCTGCGGTTGACGGTGCTGATTGTTGTTGTCATGACTGTCGTCGTCTTTGGCGGTACAACGGCACGCATGCTGGAGGTACTTGGCATTCGAACGGGTGTTGAGGACGACAATGCTAGTAGCGATGACGAGGACGATCTGCTAGGGAGAAGTGCTTCGTGGCTGCGACGTTCATCCAGTGGCTCGGCGGGCGGACGCTGGGGCGGCGCGTATGCAGATGACGAGTCGTATCTGGTGCCGGCCAACCAGAGTTATGCGGCGCGTGCGGCTCAGGTTGGCTCGCAGTATGGGTATAATCATCATGGACAGGAGCCTGCTGCGTTCGATGCGGCGAGCTCGTCTGATTCTTTGGATAGTGCTGGGGAGGTATTGCCAATGGCGCCGACTTCATTCAATCAACAACCGCCTCAACCGGGGACGCCTGGACGCCCACCGTTGCCTCGGCAGCACAGCGAGCCTGCCAGCCCGAGTGGAAGGGTGCTGGGTGAAGATGGGAAGTGGTTCCAGGCGCTGGACGAGCGATACTTGTTACCGATGTTTTCAAACGCTACGGCGAGTAGGACGTTCCATGCCAGGCGGGCAAGAAGGAGCCATGGGGGAAACAGTCCGGCGTATGCGAACTTCGAGGGGGCTGGAGTGGAGAGTGAGGATGATGCGGAAGGGCAGGAAGTTATCTTGAATGCGAGGCAGCGGGACGGGACCACGATGAGTACGCCTGTGGTGGATAGCCGGATGGAACGCGGACTGGCAAGTCCGATGTTGAGGAGTGGGACGAACTCGACGGATAGATCTCCATGAGCTTGAGAATGTATCTTTATTTGAGTACAGTGTGTGTTTTTCCCTTGCAGGCTCATTGGTCGAGGCATTTGAAGCGACTCTACTACTCATTCTGACAGTATCTGCGGGAAGGTGATTCCCTCGTGAGGTGCAGGAAGTAGGGTTCTCATGCGGATTGCCCTCACCCACTGAACACTCGAATTGTCGAACAGAAAATGTATTCGATTTGGGATAATGCGCAACGACCTAAATTGCATATTTTGGCGCGGATTTGAACGCATGATTCGGAAAAGTGCGACTTCTATCTACGGACCATCCGCGTCGCCGAAGTAAAACAACAACGAGAACCAGATACGGTCGTCAATGATGGGAGCCCAACGGTCCCGGTCAGTCCCCTCTCCCGGTCCATTCGAGGAGATGTGGCATCTATTGCTGTGAGTCGCTATCTTGCTGATAGCTTTATATTGAGCACGTACTCTGCAGTATGTTTGGCCTTGTTCTCATCTGTGGGCTCGCCACAGGTGCGACCACAGTGCTTGCACATAATGGGAAAACTCCGATGTGACTTCTGCTCCAGCTCGCGCACCTTCTCGTGATGCCTCGGGTTCGTGATGAGAGAAAACACTGGCTCTGAGCCTACGTGACTGTGCGCCTGCAGAAAAACCCTGAGTGTTATGGTACTAGTGGCAACATCGGGGTCAACATACGATTGCTGTCCTCCAACGCATCGCCCACGTCCCAGGCGAAGGAGGGGCTTCACAATTCTCGAAATGATCCCATCCACGCGTCTGGCAGAGTTTGCATGTTAAAAACACATCCAACTTATCCATCTCTTCGACCGTCGCTGTTTCTGGGTCCATCCCGCACGTCCCAATGACGAATCGAATATGATCGATATGCGAGGCCGGTGCAGGACATAGGTGGGCGGTGGAGTATGTTAGCGCCTCATAAGAGTAATATACCCCCGGCGGCCGTCGCCTTGTACAGCATAAATGGCGAAGCGCATCGGAATACAGGACTATATTATGTCTGTGACGGTCAGCGCGCGTCAACCCGCATGTGCGACATAGAAATGCAGACAGCGGTGACTCTAGAATTGGTTTGAGGCCACCACAGACAAGAAGCTCTTTGAGTTGCTCGTCATGCAGCTTGCGCCAATCATTCGCAATGGTCAGGATATTGGCATGAAAAATATCGAGAAAGGCTCTCTTCGTGATGCCGCCGAACGAAGGTGTGTCGTGTATGAGTTCGCGAATTGGAGAGCTATCGGCGACGGTCACAAGTGGAGGGAAAGATGGGTTCAAGGGCTGTGTACGGAGGAAGGTCTCATAATATTCGGCCAGATACGTGAGTCGCGCGCCCACAGAAGCTGGAATGCTGATTTTCACATTCTCCATGAGTTCGAGCAGGGTAGGTTCGATGGTCATCCAGACTGGGCACTAGGTCAGATACATTGACTGCGGCAGTGAGGAGGACATACTGCGATCTGTAAGTGCCTGTGATCGATTGACCAGCGTGTGGTTCGCCAGTGCATCGCGAACGTCAGGCGTAAGCTCTTTTGACCATCCACTTGCCTCTAGTCGAGCGAATATTCTATTCTATCATCAGAAAACATCCAAGATAAGCAAAGACATTCAAGACGTACGCTTTGGACCTCTGTTTCCGGAGGGACTTAAGTTCTGATTTACGTATCTCAGATTGGACTTGAGCTCTGTGAACGATATATTCTTTGATTTTAGAGGCCTCCTGCGTGTCTCCGTGAGTTTTTATGCTACATTTGCAAAAGATACGGAGCAACGTACGGCTTGTGCAGCCTCGTAATCTTTCTTCCATTGTTCCGCAAACACGCTGTAATCGAATCTATGCCTCATTTTGCTGGCTGCCTGCTTAAGGCTGTCTTGGAATTTCGCGTTGAATAAAACTAGAGCATTCAAGTCTTTAGTCGGGATGTATCCTCAACGACAATTGAGCACCGTACACCTTGAATCGCCGCCCGTTGGTCCTGTCATTTCCGGCATGGATCCATGGAGGAAAGGAGTAGAAGGCATTGAATCGAGACTTGACTGTTTCTGATACCTGAAAAAATGAGTTCCCCCAAGATTTAATCGATGAGCGCATGAAAACTTACAACTCTCTGCGCTGGAGGCACTTCGAGCACAGGCGAATGCGAGACACCCAGTCAATGTAACAGTCGGCTCGATGTGCCCCGCATTCCTGGAAGAGTTATGAAAGAGCCATGATAGAATGATAAGAGGGTACGAACCTGACAATGGGTATCGAATACGAAACTGGCATACGCAGGCTCGCTCTCGTCACGTGGGAGTGGCGGGAGCCCGATCATCGCTTCGCGGGCAGCGCGCCAAGCGTGCTCAGAATGTAGTCGCGAGAGCAAGAAAGCACGAAGGTCCTTTGAAGTTCGTGATAGACGAAGGAGATCAATGGGCTCGAGGGAAGAGAATATCTGGGTGCCAAAGTCAACAACAATGTGACTGAGTGGCAACGGGTGGGGGTGGGGGCGTACCACACAAAGAACGTCCGCAGGCATATCTTTTACGGCCTGAAGAAGGCCTCGATTACCACGACCGCGTCTGGATGCCTTCCTGACTGCAAGGTCCTTTTCCTCGACATTCTTCACCCTGCGCTTCGATGCCACTACTTGGGGCGACATAGCTTCGGGTCCTGGGTGAGTGGCTGAATTGTTCACCATCGAATGATTACTTCTGGCTGAGCATCGTGCTTAGCCTTTGCCCACAATCTCGACCGTCGAACACACTACACACCTTTCTTAGCCTTGGGAGCCTCGACACTCTTCACTTCGTCGGGAGTATCTTTAGAGAGTTTGCGTTTGGAGACTTTGCGCTTATCCTGCTTAGTGCCGCTCATAGTGGTGGTGGTTCGTGGCAGAGGCATGAGCGCGGAGTCGACAACTATGTGATCAAAGTTCGGCCCGAATCCGGTCATGTGAGCAGAGTGTTTTGATCAGGGTCCGTGGTGCAGGTGGTTTATCACGATTACGGAAGTGTTGGGTTCGATTCTTAACTTCCCCGAAGAGGAGTGGCTAGGCCAATCTAGACAAATTAATGTGGTCATGGCCGGCAAGCTTCAGTCTTGGAGTGCAGATTGGCAAACCATACGGCATGGTGGAGAACAGTTATTTCTTGTGAAGCATGTTCGCTTGCCACAGTCTGAGATGATACCATTGTAATATACAGCAAGAGAAGATTCTTTGACAACTACGTGGCCGGACATACGCGATTTTCGATATTCCTGATACTTACAATCCTTGAGAGCAAACGGATGTATTCCATTGTTTATGCGATCATTACCTTGTATGGACGATCATTTGTGTTGGGCATTGATTACGTACACGGCGGTAAGGCTGCTCGGCTGCTCGCGCTTGTGCATTTATGCTAAGCGCTGTCTGAGCTAGACTGTATTGTACTGCGGCGATTCTCCTATGATAAAAGTGATACAGCCAAGGGCGCTGGGCGCTGAGGCAGTACATCTGTGCCAAGGTTGTTTTCGGAGGACAATGAGCTGACTTGATCCCAGTGATGAATCGAGCAACTCCCATGCGCTCACGTGTACAAAGCGCGTCGAGAAATGTGGGGGTTTCGCTTCTTTGAGCTAGACTGATCTTCCGGGCCGTGAATAGATTTCACAAGCCTCGGTCTGTATTACTATGTGGCGCGGCCGGCAGCGTGCGTTGCGCCCCCAGGCTGTGAGCTCCCCAAAGTATGTATATAACATGAATACACGTTATCTAGGCGGCAAGTACGAGAAAGGGAGGTTGAGGGGAAGACGGTCATCCGTGCATAGTCCTATTTGTCACCTGGCGGCCAGGTGACCAGTGACCCCCCGCTAAGATGCATTGGGCCCGTGCGGGGTATACCAAGACATAACGAATAGGTTTCTGCTTCAACGGCCAAGGCGTATCGATAATAAAAATTAAAACAATTTTGCGAACACCTCGACTCTCTGGCTAGCCCTACACCGCGTGCGCGTCGTATATAAAGTCCGAATCGGGGACAATTCCGAGCATAGAAGCTTATTTTGCCGAGTACTTGGGGAGAAAACTCTCAGAAAACTCTCGGAGGCTTCCTGGGACGATGAGGAGAGGCAGATAACGTGGCGCAGCGGTTTGTGACGTACGCCGCTAATGACGTAGGGTTAGGTCTTAGGCAAGAAGCCCTGCGGCCGGTTCTTTCGATCTTGACCTCTTACCACCACCACCATGGCCACGCTGCACACCACAAAACCAGGATACTTCGGCAAGGGATCCGTCGAGGTCACCCCGCCGACGTCCGAGACTGAGGGCGGCGTCCGACGCCTAGCTATCACCGCCGACCGGCTCGTCACACAGCCCTTCGAAGGGCTCGACACGCTGCCCGACATTATCGACTACGCAGCGCGTACATTCGGCTCACGCGACGCTGTAGGCTGGCGCGAGGTCGTTGATGTTATCACAGAAGAGAAGGAGGTTAAGAAGGTCGTAGGCGGAAATGAGGTCACCGAGAAGAAGCAATGGAAATACTTCCAACTCTCGCCCTACACCTTCATTTCCGCCATCGAGTTCAAGCAGCGCATTGTAGACACCGCAAAGGGCCTTCTCGCCCTTGGGATAGGCAGTTCCGACATCTTCAATGTTTACGCAAATACATGGTGTGCCCCACCTACGCTTTGGCATGCTCCCCGCTGACCGCATCCGCAGTGCCAACTGGCAAATCGTGGCTCAGGCCTGCAACTATATCGGCACCACCATTGCTACTGCATACGCCACCCTCGGCGAGGCTGGTCTGCAACACTCCCTTAACGAGCCCGAGTGTGTTGGGCTTTTCACAAACGCTGAGCTCCTCCGCACGCTTTACAACGTTCTTGGAAAGACAACCACCGTGAAGTTCATCATTTACGACGGCAAAGTCGACCAGAAGCTCGTTGACGATCTCCATGCCGTCCGGGAAGACATTCGCGTGGTTCACATTGACGAGCTCCAACAGCTCGGCAAGGACGTCAAAGAAGAGACTCTGGCCGAACGCCGTCCCACGCGCGAGTCAGTCGCATGCATCATGTATACCTCTGGAAGCACTGGCGCCCCGAAGGGTGTAGTTCTCACTCACCATAACCTCGTCTCATCCGTCGGCGCGGTCTACGTCCTCCTGGGCCACCATCTCACCCAAGACGACACATACATTGCTTATCTGCCGCTTGCACACGTCCTGGAGTACATTGTCCAGCTTTCTATGCTGTTTGCTGGCGTTCATGTCGGCTTCGCTGGTGTCAAGACTCTCACTGACCAGTCGGTACGCAACTGCAAGGGCGACATTGCCGAGCTTCGTCCGACAATCATGGTCGGTGTCCCTGCCGTCTGGGAGATGATCCGGAAGGGTGTTCTGGCCAAGGTCAACCAAGGCAGCGCGCTGAAAAAGGGCGCCTTCCATGGTTCAATGAAGCTCAAGAAGAACAATGTACCAATCCTTGGAGCGCTGGCCGACAACCTCGTCCTTTCCCAGATCCGACAGGCTACTGGCGGTCGTCTACGCGTTGGTTTGGCTGGCGGTGCTGCAATTAGCCGTGACACCCAAGAATTTTTCAACGTCGCCATCTTCAACCTTCTCTCAGGTATGATGCTTCCCTTCTCTGTATACACTCTTGTTCTGATGGAAATTCAGGCTACGGAATGACTGAGTCGTGTGGAATGTGCGCTGTATTGCCTCCTGAGAACATGCGCTACGACTGTGTCGGCTTGCCAATGAGTTCAATCGAGGTTAAGCTGATCGATGTCCCGGATGCCGGCTACTCCTCGAAGAACGACCCGCCGACTGGCGAAGTTTGCATTCGCGGTCCCTCTGTCACCAAGGGATATTACAAGCGCCCCGATCTCAATGAGGACCCCACAATTTTCACGCCCGACGGTTGGTTGCGCACGGGCGATGTCGGCCAGTGGAATCCGGACGGAACACTTTCTCTCATCGACCGGTAATTCTCTTTTTGCGCTCTTGAACAGTTAGCTCACATTGCACCCAGTATCAAGAACCTTGTCAAGCTGTCTGGCGGAGAGGTAGGTTGTGCTTGCCACGACCAGTGACATTTGCTGACGGTTCTGTAGTACATCGCTCTTGAGCGCTTAGAGGCGATTTATAAAGCGTGCAATCTCGTCAGCAACATGTGTGTATACGCAAACTCGGACATGAAGCAGCCCCTCGCCATCATTATTCCTCACGAAGCGCATCTCCGCGCACGGCTTGAAACCCTCGACGGTATGTTTAGCCTTACTCACAGATATACTCGTGTGCTAATGTCATTGCAGGCGTCGATGCGCATGCCTCATTACCGGAGTTGTGCAAGAATAAGAAGGTGATGGATCTCGTCCTGAAGGAATGTGTCGGGCTCGGCAAGAAGAACGACTTCAAGCCGCTGGAAATCCTGCAAGCAGTGATTCTGACTGGCGAAGAGTGGACGCCGGAGAACGGGATGGTGACGGCGGCGCAGAAGATCAACCGTTCGGGCATTGCGAAGAAGTTCAAGTCGGAGATCGATGTGCGTTCTTTGCTTTTTAACTAGTCGACTCGTGCTAACGTGTGCTGCTTGTAGGCTGTCGTCCAGCATCAAGGATGAAGTATGTACATGAGATAGGTTGGGTGGATGTGCTTATTCGTTACTGTTTCCGCGTAGTTGGACTGCATCTCTTGACTTCGTGTATTTTAGCTGCGTTTTATGGATATGACTGCTTCTATTTCTTCTATTTTTTTTCGAATAAACTTTGTGACGAGAACGATGAAATAAGACTGGCCCGGGGGGCTTTGGTCAAGCAGTGGAAGGCAATATCATTCTGCTTTTGTTCACCGGTGTCACACGAATCAATCCCTTGGCCCTTGGGAGACGACTCATTGGCATTAATGGCATCGTCGCGAAAGGACGTTACGACGACTTCCTGCCGCCTGCGAAGGTGCCAAACGACCCAATGGAGTAGCCAAGGAGAGCTGCCGCCCACTGGCTGGTGAGGCTATGGATGGTATTACGCTCGGAACATGTACGGCCCTTATCCAAAAAAAGGGCGAAGGAGCGCTCAGCACCCTTCCCATGCTGGGAAGACGTGATGGACCAGCTGCACCTAGTGCCCATGTGCCCTGCCCGTGATGGTCTGGTCACGTGACCGGACATGATCAAGAGCTTATAGTCCCGGTCCCGCGTTCATCTCTTCTCCACCACACCACCACAATGGACTACGCCCCGCGTTCAGAGTGTACTGCGGTCAAGCGCATGCTCACGGAAGATGTTCAAGACGAAGCAGACAGCGTCGAGGTGCCGAAACCTAAGAAAGGTGTGTGTTGTGCTTCGCGATGAGGATGGCGGTTGACTAGGATGTGCAGCAAAGTACGAGGGTAAAACGGAGGAGAAGCAAGCTCCTAAGTATCGTATGATTGCTCCCCCGAAGATGGAGGCCAAGCTCAAGAAAGCAGTCGACGAGGAAGAACTTGCTCTTCGAGTGGCGTTAAGAGTCGTGGATCGCCGCGGCCCTCATCAAGCTTTTGTAGAGATGCCCGAGGACATCATTTGTGAAGTAAGCTTCATATCGTTTTGCCACCTTGGGTTCGTTGTTATTAACATTTTCCAGATATTTTCCTCCCTGGAGCCCATTGATCTCCTCTGTCTGGCGCGGACATCGAAGGTGCTTCGCTCTTTCTTGATGTCGCGGCGCTCAGAGTATATCTGGCGCGCTGCTCGCGAGGGAATGGACGGGCTACCACCACCTCCAACGGGCTCAAGCGAGCCTGCGTATGCGAGTTTTTTGTTAGACACCCATTGTCAGGTTTGTCTTCTCGTATGGCACAGAAATCATCATTGATGGCTTCATCAGAAGTGCGAGACGTCTGAGACTGATTACACGGACTGGGTGTCCCGCATTCGCCTGTGTGCGCGTTGCGCCTTCGACGGAACAATGTGAGTGACTAGATGGCCATACACATTGTGCTTTGATTGACAAGCGCTCTCTAGGTATACATTCCATCCGGATCTCAGATCAGTGCGCCATGCCAGACTTCTCTGCCACAACATCCCCAGACTCATGGGATCGTCCCACACAAACTATTTGAGCAGTATGTTTCTCTCATTGTGTGGTGCTCGTTGGGTCTGAAAGTGTACAAGTCACAGACTTGCTCAACGTGAGAGTATGTGATAGTCTCCAGAAGGAAGCCGCCAGGATCAAAGGAGAAAACGAGTGGAGGAAGTTTGTTCTTCGATGGTGTGCCGATCAGCGTGCTGCGCAAGTTGTAAGTCTCCCGTAGCCAGCAGGGTATCCTTGGGAGCTCACGTGAATTGCTAGGAGGCACAGAAGATTCAAATGTATGTCGAGCACAGAGCAGGTCTCAAACATATTCCTAAAAACGTAAAAACGTCTCTTCGAAAGCAGAGATTTGTCGCGTGCGTATAGTATCTTCGCTTTCGAAATCTCATCTCAATTGCGATTCATAGGATCATCGAGCGACTCAAAGCAAAGGGATGGTCAGCATATCTCTCAAAGGAAGTTTGCGAATTATTGGAGAAGCATGTGGCGGTCAACCAACCAAGGGCCCTGACGGATCGAAGTGTGTATTTCTCGCCGCTTGAGCCAGAGTTCTGACCTGTTTTATAGTCTGGAAGAACATTGAACCTTCCCTAATCGATTTTATGGAGATTGTTAAATCCAAGTGCTTTTCTGATTTAGATACAGTGGACCAGGCGTAGGGATTGTAAACGTCAATTTTTATGTTAACAAAGGATCGTTTTGATCAATAGTTATCCAGCTCGTTCAGCTCGGAGCCCATGCATGCACCTCATGCAGCCGTTATCCTTACTTTGAATCCCGTGGCTGTTCAAGTTCGTAGCGTTCAGCTTTCAATGTAAACTTTCGGTAATCATACATTCGTCTGCGTTGGGATTAATAAAGAACGTTGTCCCATCGACGCGAACGGTTAAGATTCCTATTTTCGACCAGCACACTGAGCACAAAAAACGTAGTGCTAGGAGTCAAGCATCATTGACTTCGAGATCCCAAGTTCAAGGGAGGGCTGAGGGACTGCAGTGACAGGTTGTCGAAGGCAAGTCTCAAAGTTAACGCTTCAGTTTGAGAATCGGACAGAATCCAGATTCAACTCCGTCGTCCGATCAAGTTTCAAGAATGAAGTAAAACGGTGCCAATTAAAAATTTCCAAAACAAGCCCTCGAGAGAAAAAAGATCGTCCTGGCAAAAGTGGACACATTGGGAATTGAACCCAACACCTCCCGCATGCTAAGCGGGCGTGATAAACCAACTACACCATGTGCCCTGAAACAAAGAAAAACACGAAGAAACCAGAACCCCAAACCGAGCGATATGAGTATCTGCCAATGATCGTTCTCAAGGTTCCGCATTGCCTCGCTCCCCAAGTTACCACCACGATGATCTTCATATGTAGGGTTCCGTCCTGCAAATTCAACACGCGCTGTATCAAGCAATTCACTAAGCACTCTAATCGACACACTCCCCGTACGCCGTATGCATGCATCTTCGGAGATTGCTCCTACGCTACAAGAAAACGGCAAGACTTTGATCTACACCAACTCAAGCATGTGAGGCAACGCCCTCCTGAGCCGGAGGAATTCCCCTCCCCTTGTCTCTGGCCGGCATGCATCTCAGTATCGCCAGACATCAAGAAATATCGACGCCATGCTCGGCGCCATACCTTCGAGGAACCATTCGTCTGCGGCTATTCCACTTGTCATTGTAAATTTGCAGAATACGAGGACCTTCTATTGCATTACGATTCTCACAATGATTCAGAGCGGAATCAACATAACAGTGAGCTCCAACCTTTTCAGTTCATCTTCCATGTCTTATGGTTCACGTTACGCTGGAAGAAGACATATCGAAGTAAATCACCGTTCCTTGTTTAGTCAAAGGCTGACTTGTAACATCTGTAGCTCTCCCAAGAAGCGGAAACGCGCAGACCGCGAGCTTGATGACGGAGGTGGACACAACATCCAGCCCTCCGCAACGTTCGAACGATCTCCGTCCCTTGAACACGAGCCGCCACGAAAACGGCGCCTCCAGGTCTATGTTTCTGTCCCCCGAATGAAAGGACTCATGAAATCCATTTCGCACTCTCGCACTTCGACGGACAAGCCAGTCGCAGAGGGTTCACAACGGGCTATTGCGCGACGTCCTACCAGTACTCCCGAGCCCACTTATCCGTCTCCATCTACATCGTGCGTCTTTTTCGCTCGAGGCTCTACACATTCCTGACAACTCCTGAATAATATCCATTGTAGACAACATTTTTCTAGATCCCGCTCTCGTTCAGTATCGCCCATGGATTTGGATTGGGCCCGACCAAGGTTGGTCAAGTGCCCATTCTAAGCCTGATCTTTTTCGACGTTGATGCGCACGTTTTAGTACAGACATTGTCGAAGACTCGTTGGTTAGTCAACCAATGGATCAAGACTTGCCTCCGACTCCTGCGTGGCCAGTCCCCACGCCTCCTCACACGCCTGCACGACGTCGGTGCGCTGGTCTGCTCCAGTCTCGAAAAGTAATCTCATTCTCTTTGTAGTGGTATCCAGTCAGATCCTGCCGAAGACCTGCACTTTGCAGCGATCCGTGAACGACTCCGCGAAGCTCGTAACAAGAGATCTCAGCGTATGACCATTGAAATTGATCAGTGAATTACGCGACGCTTTGGCATGTTAAAAAAATTCGATGTAGTGACTGCTTGTGTATGTCTTTGAGGCTTGGGGTCCTGGGGATAGTGCTCAAGGCTATTCGATTCACCATAGTGCCTCTCAGGGTGAATAAGGGATAATTCAATTAGCCAACATATTGATAGATAGTAAGACATGAATCCGTGAACCGCTCGAAGGGTAGCCCTTGTAGGACGCCACAACATAGGATTTGGAAATTGACAACCATCGCGCTACAATGAACAACCATTGAGCCGGTCCATTTGAATCTTTGAGCGAATGAGTAGGCTCAACTCTCGGCCTCGGCGATTGCCTGGCGGTCTGGTAATAGTACCCTCAAATTTATACGCGGTTTGTGAGCTTTGAGGAGTTCGCTCGTAGGAGTTCTCTCGGTCGAAAACTGAGTTAGGACCAAGATGGGCCCACAGAAGACAATATGGCGTGTACTATGTAGTAGTAGATGTTGAAGTTCCCACGCTCAAAGAACTGAACCTGGTACCAGAGTGCGCGCGCTGGTCGAGGTTGCCTCGGTTCTCTACTGCAAGCTCATAGTTGATTCCATCTACACATTCAGCAGGAGAACTATTCGGCATTGGGCAAGGCACCTAAGTAGACCGTGGGAAAACAAGTATGCCATGATCGACAGCTTCGGGCCCGTTCTTAGCCAGAGCCAATCACCACCAACCTCTCTCAGCTCTATCAGAGGCAGGTCGAAAGGCTGCTAGCTACAACTGGGAAACTCCATAGTGATTTGAGACGGAATATACACTCCCAACTGCGCTTTCTCACAGCTTCACAGAAATTGTTCTAACTTCTCGTCCCCGGACACACAGTGGTTAAAAATAACCCGGAGACTCCCTGTTCCCTTTGTTGTTTTGTCTACATCTGTGCGTCCGGCCCGGTAGTCTGTCCGCTATCGTCCCGTTGATATGCATTTGACGTCAGTCATTCCGGCCTTATATACTACTCTTCGAGCATCCCCAGACCCGAATGGACCTCAATCCCAGAAGTATAAATAGTGGGGAATCGTGCGGGGTGCGGGGTCGTCGTCGTGCTTCTTTCCCCACCTTCCCCAGACTTCGCGAACCACCACCATGGGCTTGCACGACTTGAAGGGCAAGAAGCTGTACTGGCTCATCAATGGTGTCGCCGGCCTAGCCATCTTCTTGTACGTTCTCTTTTCTGCGACTTTCAGAGTGCGTGAGGCTGATGGAGGCCCGACGCAGCTTTGGCTATGACCAGGGCATGATGGGCGGCGTGAATACATCGCCGCACTATGTTGAGACGATGAAGCTAGGCTATTCTGAGTATCAAGGGAAATCAGAGGGATACGTCGCAGTCGTCACAAACTCAGCACGACAAGGGGGTATCGTCGCTAGTGCGTCCTGCTCCTTCTCTCCATCGTATCAGTCTCTCACGATACCTCGAACAGTCTATTATTTGGGCACCCTCATCGGCTGTGTTATCGCTGGAGTCACTGGAGACCGTCTGGGTCGTCTGAAGACGATGTTTATCGGGTGTTTATGGGTCTTGATAGGCGCCGCGCTACAGTGCTCGGCACAAAATATTGCCTGGTCAGTGCTTCTCCCACTGGTATCAGATCGCACGAGGACGTGATTCTCATGCTCCTTTTCCTCTAAAGGATGCTCTGCGCGCGTGTGATAAACGGCATTGGTACAGGGTATCTGAACGCAATCGTTCCCGTATGGAGTGCAGAAGTCGCGACACATACCTCAAGAGGTAGGCGAAAATTCAATGCATTGTGACCAAGGTCCTGATGCTCTCTAGGTGCATTCATCGCCCTCGAGTTTACGCTGAACATTTTTGGTGTTGTCGTCGCATACTGGCTGGAGTTTGGCCTAGGCTACGTTGGCGATGGGCGGTCACAGGTTCGATGGAGGTTCCCAGTGGCATTCCAAATCGTACCCGTCCTGGCCTTTATGGTATGTGGATGCATTTCTTCTCATACGCGTTTTGCTAATCATTTCGACAGTTTATGCTACGATACATGCCCGAATCACCGCGCTGGCTGATCAAGGAGCAACGACTTGACGAGGCAAAGGCTGTATTGCGCAGGCTCCGAGAAAGCGACACCGACACCCAGGAAGCAGGAAAGCACACATCTGCCGACACCGAATACGACTCTATCGTTGAGGTCGTCCAGCTTGAGAAGAAGCACTCGAAGATGAACAGTTACTGGAACATGTTCTGGGGTATTGGTGAGTCCTTTGTCCAGCAATCGGTACATCGAGATCCTAACACCTAAATTTACAGGTTCTGGTGAACTTCACATCGCACGCCGCGTCCAGCTCGCTGTGTGGCTGCAAATTCTGCAGGAATGGGCTGGGATTGCTGCAATCACAGTGTACGCGCCTACCATCTTTGCGCAAGCAGGATACTCCGCTCGCAAGTCGGAGTGGCTTTCTGGGCTAAACGACATCACGTATATGCTTGCGACCCTCGTCTCCGTGGTCACTATCGACCGCTGGGGTCGTCGTATTGGACTGTACTGGGGGGCTGTCGGACAGGGCATCTCCCTCGTGCGTATCCTTTTGCTCCCCATACTTGCCGAGCAACTAACCGCCTAGCAGATACTCGCGGGAGTCTTCTCCAGAATGATCAAGACACATCCAGAAAGGAGCGCAGAGTTCGGCGGCGCTGCCGCATTCTTTGTCTTCCTCTACACCGCCGTGTTCGGCGCGACATGGCTTACCATCCCATGGGTGTACCCGACGGAGATCTTCCCGCTCGAGGTGCGCGCTAAGGGCAACGCTTGGGGTGTCGTCGGCTGGTCCATTGGTAATGGCTGGCTTATGATGCTCAACCCCGTCATGTTCTCCGCCATAGGCGAGAACACCCTACACATCTTCGGTGCCATCAACTTCATCTGCATACCCATCGTGTGGGCGTTCTATCCGGAGACTGCGAATCGTACGCTAGAGGAAATGGACCTGCTCTTCGCGAGTAAGAGCTGGTTCACATGGGATGAGGAGAAACACTTTGCGCATTTGAAGAAGCAGCTTGAGGCGGGCGGGAGAATGCAGGATGTAGCGGAGGGCGGAGACTCGTTGAATCGCACGCCGAGCGTACGCTCCGAGCACGACGAAACTAAGAAATAGTGTACATTAATTCCACTTAGCATGTATCCTCCTATAACGAAGAGAGAACATAAACTTGCGGGGCTGGCTGCTAGCTCCATGGCCATCACAGTTGTAGCGGACATCACGCCAGCTTTGGCAAGTCGGTAACACCGGATGTGGTCGACACGGATAGCAAAAAAATGGAAAGACAATTCTAAAGAGCAAGTTAGAGCGACCTTTGGGCGTACTGGATCCAAAGTGCTCACCGACAAGACCTTAAGCAGGCTGTCCATTGGGTTCTTGTTCTTTCTCCTTTCTCCTGGCCTCGACCTCCCGCTCATGCTGAAGGAATGTAGACCAAGCGTGTTCAAGAACTGACTCAAGTTCTGTTCCGAGCAATGCTGCGCGCGCATCCTCGTAGCTCAGCAACACCGCACGGTAATCCTGCTCATCGGCCATTCCAGTACCAGCAGTCCATTCCTATATTTGACTGAGTGATGAAGCATGAATCAAAGTAAAAAGACTCACCGCCTTGTCAGGAAGATATCCAACATACCAGAATGTGAAATACTCGCCCCCATAGTCGCTAATCTGCTGGCCACTGAGCTTGGGTCCCCATTTTGTTATGCTTATGAACACCGCTTCGGTATCGGGTTCGGAGAAGCGCTCTCGACCGGGGGGCACGGGCTGGCGATGCATCTTGTACAAAGGGAAATGCTCGACGTCTTTGTATCCCCCTTCTTCACGCGCCTCGCGCACCGCAGCCTGTTCGAGTGACTCCCCCACATCTTTGCGGCCTTTTGGGAAGAAAAAGAGACGCTTTGAGTCTGGTGATTCGATGTAGCAAACGACGATCCGGCGGGTAGAGGGTTGGATGATGACCATTCCTGCCCCCAGCATAAAGTCGACTGCAGCGAAGCCGCTATCGGGGACAGAGGTGCTGCTCAAGCCGGAATTGAGACGGAACGAGTCGTATGTCCTCCTTTTGGAGATCGTGTTGCGCAGACTCTGGATCCAGTTGCGGCGCTGTATGGGTGCACTGGCGCTGGAAGCCTGAGACGGCGCGGCCGACGACGAAGCGGGTGCAGTAGTAGGGGAGGACGGCGCACTTGGCTGCTTGGTCTGCGCCGTAGAAGGCGAGCCAAACATATTGGCGAATCGACTCATGGTGGTATGAGGCTAAGTTGCAGCAGAGTGTGTGGTGTTGGTCGCACAGGCTGTGACGCCAATTGCGCTGCAAACAATACAGGTGGCTGAAACTCCATAGGAACCGTGTTCCTATGAGTTGAAGGCTGGCTTGAGAAACAGTTTACGCCAGCGAAGGCGATCGAGTAGTACGTCTTGGTGAGAGACGAAGTTGGTACTAATAGTAGTGCCCGATTGAGACACCGGTGTCCGGCCCGGCTTGGATCAGGAAGACCACCATGGTCGCATACCTAGCGCCCTCCAAAGCTCAAACTTCCACATTCTTCGGTGCAGAACTGTGTACTTCTAATTAAATAAAAAGGCGAAGTTTCCCGCTTGAAAAGCAGTTCTTCACTCGGTGTCAAATCTTGAGGATAGGAGCCGCCAGATAGCCGCTGACCGTAGTTCGTTACTAACAGCCACTCGGACGAGTAAGCGCTCTGCAAGACCCCGCAGCGTCGCCCGCTGTAAGGACAGAGATTTTTAAGGAAAGTCACTCTACACGCTAGCACTGGTTCGACATCTGGGAGGATCACTTTCGAGAGCCCTAATCCACGGGATCTCGGGGGCGGCAAAGCAGCAGGAACGATCTCCTGCAGTAGGACCAGTCTGCGTTCCCCCAGGTTAATCTCTCCATATCTAAGGTAAGTATCCGAAGGAGCTATGTTCACCGACATTACCCGGGTCCTAAAATCACGATGCATATATATATAGGCAATCCTTTCTCATCTCCCTCTCCCCATCGATCAGCATGTCTGCCAACGTTGCACCCGCAGGCTCCTCTCCAGCTGTACGCGCGTTCTACGCCGCCATCGCCGACATGGAGTCGGGTGCCGACACATTCGTCAACAACTTCACTGCCGATTTCAAATGGGTCGCGCTCCCCACATCCCTCGGCCTTGGGACGCGTTCGCGCGAGGAGCTGGCTGGATTGCTCGCGGCACGCAAGGCTACTTTCGAGAAACCCATTACGGTACGTATAAGCAGCCGCTAGCAAGCAAGGTGATTCCACGTCAACAGATGACAGTACACAAGGTCTTTGAGACCACGGAGGCCGTTCCCACGGTTATTGCTCAGGTGTGATACTTTCCCGAATGTATACATCGGACTTTTGCTGATGGGGTCTGGTCAAGGCGGAGAGCAATGGCAAGAGCGCCGCTGGGACAGTATGGCACAACGAATACGTTTTCATTGCTGAATTCGAGCCAATCGAAGGAGACGCGTTGCCGAAGATCACGAAGCTGACCGAGTTCATGGACGGAGTGAGCGTGTTAGCATTCAGAAAGAAGGAGGCAGAGGCGAAGTCGGCTTAAGGTGGTAGTAGGAAGTCGACATGAATGTAACATAAAGTTGAATGTATTTCTACGCCGTGTCTGGGAATTCGCTTGACTTATAGGTTCGAGGAAAGATAGAAACGGGTTATAAGGAAGAATCGCGTCCGCTTGATATTGGCCCGATACTGTTGGGTCTAACTTGATGGTGTTGTTTTACTTTGCTATCAAATGTCACTTGTAGAACCGGTTTACAGTGCTGATGGCCGCAATTAGCCGCAATTAAAATTTCCGGAATAATCAAGCCTTTTTAAAGCCATTATGCAAGCTTGAGTCCAGATTCGAATAACGAGTGACGGGTCTTAAGGCCATGTCTGGTCACGTGAACGTGTTTCGGTCCGACCTCCGAATGTAAGGTCAAAGAACCAAACGCGCCTTTCTTTCTCTCCAACTGCCGCCACCATGACTCCTGAACAGCGCCCCAAGCGTACCGCAACCAAACGCAAATATACAGACGACGATTCAGGCGATGCTGAACGTGTCGGGGCACCGAAACTCAGGAAATGTGAGTAACATCATTACCGTCGTGTATTGCGGTTGATCATGGTATCCAGCGATGAAGAAGGTGGATGCGGTCAATGAAGATACCACGGACTCACAGTCAAAGAATAAGAAGGCGGTGTCAAAGACCAAACACAAGGAAACTGTCGACAATAGCAACGTTGCGTCCAGAGAGGCGGTCCGACGTAGCCGTGGACGGCGTGGCTTTCTCTCTACAATCATAGAACTACCTCGAGACATTATTATTGAAGTACGCCCTGGTTCTTCGCCTCTTTCCATCCATTGTTCACATCATCTAGATATTTTCCCGTCTTCACCCCGGAGATCTCCTCTCTTTGGCGCGTACATCGAAGGACTTCCGTTCAATCATGTTGGGAGATGCAGCCGAATATATTTGGCGTACTTGTCGCTCAAAGGTGCCCAGCCTCCCGCCACCCCCATGTGGCATGTCCGAGCCTGCGTACGCCAGTCTTGTCTTTGATACATTTTGTCATGTTGGTTTCTGTTTTGACATCTAGGTGCTTGCTGACTTTATCACCAGGAATGCACCATTCCTCGCGCTCGCTATGTCGACTGGCTATTGCGCATCCGCCTGTGCGGGGACTGCCTCCTGATTGGGCATATGTAAGTACTCAGTCTTTCTCTCAACACCACCTCATACTACTTCTACAGATATACAAACAGACCAGAATGTCACGGTCGCAGTCGCTACGATGCCTTTCTTATATCGCTTTTCAAGCACGCCCCAAAAATCGAGTACAGGGGATCTCAAATTGAACACTCCGGTAAGACCTTGGTCTTTGTTCTCGAAAGACTTATTCTGATGGGGTTTCGACAGATTTTTATCATATTAAAGCGTGGAATCGTCTGCTTGATGAGGTCTTGCCAATGTCGGACGATAAGCAACTCAAAGAATGGGAGCAGAAGCGACAGGGTATGGACGATGTAAGAGAACTGCTCCTCTATTCTTTATTCCGATGCTCACACGAGCTTAAGGATGCTGCGAAGATCAGGAATTTCTTCAAGGTCAGAGCTGCTGGCCACAAAGACGACCTGGCGATAGTTCGTGCCGAGCGCATCGACGCGTACGTCTACATCCTTGAATCGTATTGCATGTACCGTCTGACGGGCTTCATTTCAGTATTATGGCAAAACTCGAGGTCGAATGGTCGAAAGAGCTTACGCCCGAGATTCGCGAATTCTTGAAGAATCACAAACTCGTAAGCCAGCCGAGAGCTCTGACGGATCGCAGTAGGTTATCCCTCATCCTCGTAACATCACCCTATCGACTGATATCGAATCATAGTTTGGAAGAATATCGAGCCTCCTCTCATCGAGATCCTACAGAAGGAGAGAGATGTTATCAATAGAAGGTATCGGATGTGGGAATAATCTATTCGGGAACCCCATTTCTAGGGTTCCTCCGTCACGTCACGCCTGCGCCCATCCCAGCGAGCCTCAGAAGGGGTTGGCTTACACTGGAGA
>KN880520.1:0-91852 GCA_000934385.1 Cylindrobasidium torrendii FP15055 ss-10 | reverse complement strand
TATAGGATGCCAGAATCTCTTGTGAAATAATTATTGGTTATATTCTGCAGAATTACCCTACTCTCAGGAATAAGGAGTACATATTTCTGTATTTCTTCTTCAGAAATCTACAAGGCTCCTTCAGCTGCTCTTTTTTTGCAATGAAAACTGGTCAGAATAATGTGCATTAATCTAAAGAACAATCCTGTAACTCGGTTTCTATGTCCGATGCTGTCCGCCCATGGCGCTGCTGTTGCCCGCCAGCCTTTGCGTCCGCCCACCGGATTTGGAACGGTGACGTCATTACACCGGGCTTGCCAGTTCTGTTTGGCGAGTGTCATACATCGAATGGATGCTTGGCGCTCTATGTCATTCACTGGGATTAAAGCGGCTGCTTAGCGTCGATGAGGGTGAGTTCAGTCAGGTATGGATGACCCCAAAAGTGCTAAGAAATTGTTAAGATCTACGTTATCCTTATACATTTCTCGCTTGGGTTCGTCGATGCTCGTCGGTAGCATGAGCATACGACGATTGCCGCTCCAGCAATGGCCGAGCATGTCAGCGCTTCTCCCAGCTACCTGATTGAGCCTGGTCCTGTCAAGTTTATCGAACTTGCCGCAGCTCCACCGTTCGGATACCATCCACGGCTGTTGCATGGCTGTCTGGCGGAGGAGTATGGTTCTGCACCGATGACAGGTCCTCAGAGTATAAAGATGAGGTCCACATTCTCTTCGACATTAGCCTCTCCCTTCTTCGTTCACTCGGCTCACTTTGTCGCAATCATAATGGCGACGACGCACGTGAGGTTCGACAACATGTTCCTTGTCGGTATTTGGGTCGAGTCGGTGCTATACGGTGCGTGGATCCAGTTCTGTTATTTCAGACTCACTGATATGCGATTGAACAAGGCATGAAGTGCGTTTCCCACTCTTTTCTTGGCTACTGAAGGGTTGACTTTGCCTAGCTTCGTCATCTTCCTCGCTGCAATGTACGTTCTCATCGCAAAGCGCAGGGGCTTCGTCCCAATGTATGGCATTCTCGTCCGACCCTTATTCAGACCGCTGACGGTTGCCAGATTCTTGATCACTTTGAGCATCCTGCTCTTCGCTTTCTCGACGGCACACGTCGCACTCGGGATGCGTCAACTTCAAGAAGCTTTCATCCTCGGCCAGCCGGGAACTGCGTCGATATACTTCGCCAACCTACACCTGTCCATCCCAAATACCAAACTCATTATATACAGTCTCAACGTCTGCACACAAGACCTCATTTTGGTACACCTTCTCGCCGCCACTTGTTCATTGTCTGACAGGAAGCTGACATCTCCTTGTTAGATTTGGAAACTATGGGCGGTATGGGGTAAGAAATGGTGGATTGCGGCACCCTTCGTGAGTGGCGTTACCCTTCCTCAAGTGGCTTATTCACCCACACTTCTCCCGTTAGCTCGTCGTGGAAGTGATGCATACTTCTGCAGGATTCGTCGCCGAGGCTCTTGGGTCGCTTCCTGGAACAGGCCTGTTCGACAAAGACTTGCTGGATTGGGCGTTGGCCAACTGGACGCTGGATCTATTCATCAATATCACTTGCACAGCCCTCATTGCCTTCAGATTCTGGCACGCCGAACGCAAGATGAAATCTTTCGCCAACTATGGAGGTGGAAATAAATATACCGGCGTTATCCTCACCATGATCGAATCCGGTACTCTCTTCTGTGTCGCCACGGTCGTTCTCGTTGGTCTCTACCTCTCAAACAACGTCGCGACATTTGCTGTCGTCGACTCCGTCACTCAGCTCGCCGTATGTCCCATTCTAAATCGATTTGATTTCGGCTCATCGATTCTCAGACCATCACGCCCTTGCTCATCATGTATGTCACTCCTTCGCCATTGAACCGCCAACTTACAAGTCTACAGCGTTCGTGTTGGCTTGAACGTCATGCCTGGAGAGAGAATTCATGGCACCGTACACACACCAAACCTTACCGAAGTCCACAAGACGTCTGACTCCAAGCCCAGTAGCGTTCCCATGTCGCACACCATCTCTTTCAGCATGGGGAGTGACTTGGAGCGTCTTGGGGGGTCCATCGCAATCCACAGCATCCCGGAGCCTTCGGAAGAGTCACTTGAAAGTTGAAGAGAGGATGGAATGACACCGTCTTGACATTACTCTTTCACGTCCTGATTCTGCATGTATCTTATCTCTACTTTCACATAACACTGTCATATATACCCATATACACGAAGGATTGACTTTGACAACTCATGGACTCGTCGACATCCCCCAACTTATGAAGAATACCAAATCTTGTTTATGATCTAAGGGCTGGCTTTCGTATTTTCCATTGACCAGTAAGTATTTCAAGCACATAATTTCCCCTTCGCACTATATCCTTGGTACAGCTCAATCTTTCGAACTTGCGTGACTGAATCGCTGGTGGGGGGACCTGCAGACCAGCCCTTGTTTCCACTACTCCATGCGTTGAACATGAACGGCGCCGCCTCGGTGGGGACGTTATCCGTCAATTGGTTCACCTGCTCGCCATCGACGTAGAAAGTCGTTGAGCCCTCGACCCACTATTGGATATATCAGACGCGAAGAGAAAATAATAGGCAGAGAGCTTACATCGATACGATATTCGTGAAAGTCCTCCGTAGGGTCAAATGGAAACGCAATATTGACGGAGGATGCAGCTTGGCCTGGGACGAGTGCCTGGTTTGTTGTCCAGTACCCAGCAGGGAGACTATCACTTGCTTCCAAAGATGTCGTTGTCAAAAGCTCGATATCCGTTTCTTGATTGTCATTCACTAAACAGTCGTGTCAGTCGAATAATGGCACGTCAAATAATATTGGCGTACAGTAGAAAAAGATACCCTCGCACACACCCGCCGTCTTGCTCGACTTCATCGTGACACGAACTGAGCCGTATAGACTTGCCTCGTCCGATGTTATTTGTGCGGACAGGATATTTCCCGAGGTGTATCCAGAGACCTTCATCTCGAGGACACCATCCCCGAGCTGAACATTGTCTGCTACAAAGTCGTGTGCGTATGGGCTGCTCCCCACTGTGTACTCGTCGATGCTAAATCCGTACTGTCTGTAAAACGGGCTTAGCATGCGAACACAAGCAAACGCGGAAAACAACATACTGAAGAAAGGCTCTAGCATCACCTCCGGCAGTCACGTTCGTGAAGTCGAGAGTGACAACGTCAGAAAAGGCGCCCTCGAGGCCCTCTATCTTGTAGCCCTTGCAAGATGAATCCTGACTGGGTCTCTGGGCGTATGCTGCAGCAAAGAAGAGCGTAGCGATCAATGGCAAGAAAGTACGGGCCATCTTTGGGATGACGGCGGAAAGTTGGGCTTGTGTTTGAGTCAGAGCAGCCAAAGTGTGCCGTCTTATAGTATAGCATCATGCGACCTAGATGACTACCTACAAAGTGCTCGTATGGACGGCGTACCCAAACAGGGCATGGTCGAACGTGACACGCGTTTCCCAAATTGAAGTCAAACATTATGCATTATTATGAGGGTTGCTGAGCTTTGAATGAGACCATAGTACATGACAATTGTTTATGCTTTACGACAGGACTCGAAATAATATATCGTAATCGCTCACGCGCGAGGCTGCCAATCCCTTTGGAACACACACAGTTTTGACCCAGATCTGGCCCTTGACTCTCATTTCGCGCGCGCGGGCCTGGAGCACGCTAGTCTCAACCATACTCTCCAAATTCTCCTGTGTCACAGGCTCCTTCGTCCCATCCCGTTGCACTCTAGCAGTTACAAAGAAGGTCTCCATCGACGCACGCCGTGCGCCGACGACATCGCCCACAACAGCCACCCACACTCGAAAGGCCTCTATGCAATCCTCGGTACTCCTCTGCTTTCCACACTCCAGCTTGATAGTAAAGCTGACCAATGCAGGCAGCACGTTTGGATCGTGAAGTGGTTGGCAGAGAGGTGGAATGTCCACGGGGTAGCATGGAGGCGGGGACTCGCCATATTCGTCATGAGCTTCAAGCAAGAGCAACTGAAGATGTGGGACCAGCTTGAGGATACTGTGAAAGCTGCTGACAGTCGTTGACGCCCACGCTAGGAGCGGGAGCGGGAGCTGGAGGGAGACTAACAAGCATTGAGAGCGCTGGATGAAGTCGATGCAGAGCGGGAAGTAGTCGGTATAGCTCGTGTTGGCGAATCCTCGCAACTTCAATTTGCGCACGGCGGGGAGAATGAGGAACCACAGCCATGATACGTTGGGGCATATGAACTCTTGCACAGCTGTATTTCGGTAATGCAATGCGAGAGCAGGCCTGCCATCCACTGTGAGCGATTGAAGAGATTTACAAGACTCTAGCAAGCGTTTGAAGCGAGCTGCGTCGTCCATAGCCTGGATCGGCGAGGGAGTAAACTTGACCTCGAGCCTGGTGAGTTGATGCCACGGAAAGCGCACTTCCAATATCTCGGAACAGCAAGAAACCTCCCGGATGGAAGACGAGCGAGAAAAGGCGTCCGACAGCCACTCGATAGCTTGAGGTCGTTGACTGGGATCTAGGGTGTTTTCTGCAAATTCGAACACTTCCAAGAGTGGGAGTTTCCCTTGCAGATTGGCGAAACATGATAAATCGGCATAAGCTCCATCCGACTCGTTTATGCCCAACATGCGCCATCGATACGACTCGGGGATAAGGTACTCCGCTACAATGTTCCAGCAGGACGAGACATGAATGTCGAGCAATGCGGTTCCCGAATACCCAAGGACAGGGCGTAGGAAACGCAGCATTTCTTCCTGTCTCCATACTTCCCTGTCCATGTAATATAAAGATATTGTGGTCCAAAGGCTTTGTGTGGATATAGCAACGTCACGCCAGAGACGGGAGACCATCAGGAGCTGGTGCTGGACAGGAATTGACGGGGGATAGGTGAACCATATTAGACGATAGGATAAACCCAGAGGGCCCACAATCGTACATGCCAGCTCGAAGATGCACTTCAGGATTTCGGGAGGCAGGTTGTCCATGATGGTAAGGTCAAAAGAGTAGTGGCGGAGTTTGATTTGATTACCCTGATACCACATTTCAATCTCAGCGGTAGCCGGATTAGACAAGACAAAGGATCCATGCGTTGCTCCAACCCCAGTCCAACCCTAGGCTGTTCATACCATACCACACGAATGAAGCATTCAACGTAATCATTCATACGTACTGCATGTGGATCATAATCTACGGTACACACACTCACAAGTCATCTGTAGGTCCTTATTCTGCTGTGTCCAGAGTAAGCCTATCCAGAACTGTGCACACTGCATTGCCGCTGTAGAGAGCTAGGATCGTTAGGGTAGCCCTCCCAGTAGAGTTTCGAGACCAGAGATGCTTCCCCGCAACAGACAATCCGACTTGAAGGATGCTCCCTGGACGCTCCTACATGCTTCAGTACAGGAACGGGCAGGGTACCTGTATTTTCGGATGAACTCAAGGTGAAGGGTCAAAATATGTTTAAATTCTAGCGTATCTGGCTGTGAATTTCTGAGGGGGATAGCAAGCAGGATATGAACGCATCATTCTGTGAAAGCTCAAGACCGGCGCTGCATTGCCATTTCGGAATCCGTATTATGACGGTCGACATCGTCACAAGCAACTAGAGCTCGGAAGCTTACATCGGAGACTGTAGCGAAATCGATATCCAAATCGCAGAAAGAATATCGACTTAAATAGAGGGAAGACATTGCTACCAAGAAAGGAAGGATGACATCATTTTCGCCCCCGATGCGAGTCAGCGTGACCCGGTGCTGACGAGGCCCGATTCATTTCTGCGACTGGACAGCCACCAACTCACCTTTATCATCAACCACCACCAACAACACTTTTGCACTCAACCACCTCACTCTACTCTCGAGAAATATGAGCGACTTTGACACTACTACCCTTGTTATCGGCCAGAAGCGCCAGGTGGCCAAGGTCACGAAGAACAACGCGGATTTGAACGGTACGTGCGCATGCCCGCATTGCTGATGTGTTTGCTGACGACGATTGCAGCTGTACGCTCGCCTCACTTTGAATTGCACTGGCCGAGCTGACTGGATACCAGGCGCGCAGAGTCGGTGCTGTTGTTGGCACAGACAAGAAGATCACCTCTGGCAGCAACAAAGCTCACCAGGGTTCGTGATTTGTGGAAGACGGTCAAGGGGATCAAGCTGACGTTCTGCAGGCACCGACCACCAACGGATAGCGAAGCTCGACCGTGAGAACGAGGTTGCGCCCCCAGCCAAAGTTGCACCGTCTGTTGGCCGCGTGCGTTTCGCGTTCCCCCTCCCTGCGCTGAACGGCGCTCGCTGACACAGCCCGCAGGCGATGATGGATGCACGCCTGGAGGCCAAGCTTACACAGAAAGACGTGGCAATGAAGATTAACGAGAAGCCAACGGTGCTGCAGGACTACGAGAGCGGCAAGGCTACTCCAAACCCACAGATCCTTGGCAAGCTCGAGCGCGCGCTCGGCGTCAAACTTCGCGGGTCCAACATTGGGGAGAAATTGGGCAAGAAGTAATTGTCGAACGCATACACGCATTATCTGTACAACCATCATCACCATCATCACCACCATCGTCCCTGTAGAGTAGATTTGACTGTTGCCTGACGCTGAGGAATCTAGATGCCTTTCGCCGATGCCCGTCGACCTCGCGAGAGTTTGTGACTCATCCCATCAATCCTACGCGGCGCAGGCGCATCAGGTGAACGCAAACCGCACTGCTCGGCAATGATATCCCCCGCAATGCTTCAATGGCAATGTACATCTCATGTCAGGTTGATGAACTCGCGCTGGCTACTTGCTAGCACGCTCAGAGTCTGCGGTATCCTTTCCTGCGTGAATTCGTACAATGCATAAATACACAACAAGTAAATATGTAGTCTATAACACTAGCAGCCAAAGACCTGTGCTCGATGTACTAGTACAGGCTTCGAAAATAAAACCTCATCCTTTCCCACCATCCTCGTCTCATCTCAAGCCAGTGGATCAAAATCATCCCAATCCACCTGGCTCAGTTTCGACTTCGCATTCCACGAGTTCTGCGCAGGCTTCGACGGCTGCAACAGCCCTCCCATAGGCATCGGCTGAGGAGTAGGTGCAAGCGGCGGCGCACTCGCAAACAACGACGGCTGCGGCGACATTGCTGGCACCATTGGCGAACTAAACGCAGGTGGTTGCGCTGCCATAGGTGAGCCAAAAGCGGGTGGTTGTGAGCCAAATGCAGGTGGTTGTGAGCTGAACGCAGGCGGTTGAGGAGACAATGGAGGAGACGAAAACTGCCCCGGTGTCGAAAACGACACATTGTAGTTTGGCGTGGGCTTCGACACCCCTCCCGTCCCCATTGGTTGCATCAGCCCTGCACCCCCACTCAATGAACCTCCGGTACTGGTTGGCTGCAAAGGGGTACTGAACGACGTCTGCCTTGGGCTCCCCATGGCAAGCCCTGGTCGATTCCCATTACTCGACGGCGGAGGCGGGAAACTCGTTGCCTGGGGCGAATAGCTGTTCTGCGCTGCAGGGAACGAATTGGATGTCGTCCGCAAAGGCTTTGAAAGTTTGTTGGGCTTTGATGTCCCAGGAGGAGGTAATGCAGGAGTCGGCGGTCCAGCCTAGGCCGATACGAATCAAAATCAACTTCGGTATAAGCATGGATGCGAAAGAATGAATACGCACATCGGTGTCATTGAAAATACTTCCCCAGACATCGTCTTCCCACGACGCCTTCGCCCCATGTCCTGTCCCATTTTGTGGTCCCGCAACACTGGGGGTAAGTGTTCCAGCGGTAGGCCCCGCTGCAGGCGTCCCAGGGCCACTGGCGACCAAGCTCTCAAAGCTTACTTGGCCCGCGAAGTTTGGAGGAGCCGCCCCGCTCTCCGTGACACTTGAACGGTCCTCCAGTCGTTGTGAGTCGCGCAGGAATTGATTGTGCTCCTTTTCAACGCGCTCGCCAAGTCGCCTGATGACATCCATGAACCGGTTGAACTGGTCAACATTGAGGACTATGCCAACTGTAAGCCTTAGGGGCATAGAATAGAATGCATACGTACGAGGCCCTATGGACATAGACCACAGCTGTGGAAGAACGAGCGTTGCGACAGCCTCTCGGTCAACCTTGAAACCCATCGCTTCTTGAACAGAAAGCGTCGCCATCTAGCAAACCACATTAGCACACGTTCCGTCGTGCTGATGAGTACACACGTACCATGACCGCAGGTTCCTTCGTCCGAATCTTGGACAGCAATGGGACCATCTTCTGCGTCAAGCTCGTCTGGTCCAGTGTCTTCACCATAGCCATAAAGGTGCCCAGGATTGTCACTTTGACGCCAAGCACCGTCGTCTTCGTGAAGAGGAACTGCAATAGATGTTAGCCATCCACAACGCAAGACATCTGAGGAAACATACTGCAATCCTCGGGAACAGCACCCCTTGGACTTCCGCATAGTCAATCGTGTCGCATAGACCTGGGACCGTTTTGAGTGCTCGCTCTTGAACCTCAAAATCAGAATGAGTACACGGTCAGCTTCATTCCACAGTACTCACCACAGCATGTTCTGATTCCAACGCATTGTACACGAGTGGTAGCACCTCGTTCTTGAAGACCTGCTTCTCTGTCTTGCTTTGCAGCATCTCCAAGTTGTCCAATAAAGTAAGCATGTTCTGCGGTGGGTCTTTCATCGCAAAAAGCGGCTTGAGGCCGGGAAGAACCATGCTGGCGAACTGCTGAGCACTGAGCGCTGAAGCAATGGCAAAGACGTTGGGGAGGATATATGGTAGCAGGTTGGTATCTTTCATCTACGGGTTTTTAGCAAGGCCTCCATAAAATGGACATGTCATGCACCTCTTCCAAGAGCGAAGGCAGAATCTTTCTTGTCCTCAGTCCCTCCGAGAACCTGTCGAGGACACTTGCCAAACCCTTCATGAAGCCAACCTTCTCTTCTCTAGTTTTCGTTGCAAATGTACTTCGATCCAGGAAGTTGAGCGTCGATATCGGCAGAGACGAGAAGAATGAGCTTGCGGGCAGTGTCGTCGGCGTAGGCCGCCCGCTCGAATGTCGGGTGATCATTGTGTTCAGAAGTCCCTGGAGGTCTCTATCGAGCGAGTGCATCCCAGGAAGGGGCTTTCCTGCGTGTTCGCGAATACCACCAAGGCTGCCGTGTGTTTGGTAGGGAACATCTCCTTTGCAATGGACGGCGTAGATGAGTACACCGAGGGAGTACATGTCCGACGCAGTAAGCAATTGCTCATCCAATGCATATTCCGGTGCCATGTAATCGAACGAGCGCTGGATGTAACTTGGAACGCGGTTGTCAAATGTGGGGAACTCCCAGCGCGTAGGGGTTCCGTTGGGTTGGAGGAGAGGGAGTGTGAGTCCAAGGCCGGATATCTTCCAGTCACCAGCACTGTTGATAATTACGCTGTCCGGACAGATATGCGAGTGGATAATTTTGGCGGACGAATGCAGGAATGATAGGCCTTTGCATATCTGGAGGATGCCCTTTTGGATTTCGACTTCATCCAGCTCCACCCATGGCCGAAAGCGCGGGCTGCCAGGTATTGCAGAGTCCAATGAGCAGATGATGGGTTCTGTCGCGAAGATGAGCTCGCTCCGTGTCTCCTCGAGCGGTTCAACCATCTCTGTAGTCCGCAGTGAGTCTGTGTCCGCAGCGCTCCCGATGAGTTCACTGACCGAGAATCGACGGATGGCGTAACCTGCTGAGCGCAGAAGCCTGTTGTATGCTATCAATTTCGGATGTCCAACGGCATTCACAGCGACGCACCTCTGCCTTTAATACCTCCAAAGTTCTGTCCTTCGCTGCCTGTCCCAGCCTGTCCATGTCTGGCCCACGCTTATCAAAGCTCCATACAGAGACTCGCTTGTTTGTGACTTTGTGATGCGCTGCCTGCACTTTCCAGAGCCCGATGAGCACCGACACTGTCACTGGCGCGCGCGGTGAGTGTGGGGCCGACGTCGACGGGCCTGGCGTTGACGACCGGCTGTTTGGTCCGGGTTCTCCGAATGCATAGGATTGCGAGATGGCCGTCCGGGCGAAGAAGGATGATGCGGCGGCGAACATGGTCGTCGGTGCTGAACTGACAGTGACTGAGCGCGATTGCCCAAATGATCGAACTCAACCCGTCACTCAACCTGACAGTGATCGTTGAGTGATCGTCCCTCGTGTGCCACTGGACCTTCCTCTCTTACCACCATGGCCAAAATCAACGACCTCCCTCTCGAACTCCTGCAGTACATCTTCGTGCTATCGTGTAACAATATTCCGTGGGTTACATACGAAATTCCTTCTCGGAAAGTCCCCACCCAGCACAAACTTCTATCTGTCTGTCGCCACTGGCATGATGCCGCAACAACGACGTCTAATCTCTGGTCCTATATCATTGTAAATTTCATAAAAGGGGATCCGTCTCACGCAGATGGACTGCTCTCCCTGGCTCTGAAGCGCTCTGGTAATGCACCCCTCGACATTTCCATCAGCGCAACAGGATGGAACAAGCTAGCAAAAACTCTAATCCCCACCTCACGTCGGTGGCGAAGGCTCAGTCTTCTTACGAAAGGATGTAAAATCAACTCTCTCGCTAATCTGCAAGACCGAATCCCCAATTTAATGTTCTTCGACTGGATGGAGCCAGCGAACATTGGCAGCGCGAGGGACTTTCGCATGCTATCAAAGGTGTTTAGGAATTCGCCTTCCCTTAAACAACTTCGCTGCAATGCCGGTCTTCACTTGGTCGTATCGTTCCCATGGTCTCAGCTCACACATCTCACGGTGTTTTGTTTTCCGGGCTTTGGCCTCGCACCCTTCCCCAGGATCAGGGAGATACTCGCCCAAGTGGTTCCCGAGTGTATCTCACTGGAGTATATCGACTTGGACGGTGAATCTTCCCCTGGTTCAATTATACACAACGCAAACCTGAAAAAGCTCTTGCCGTGTCGATACCAGAAGCACTGGCTGCCCTATTACAAATTTCCCTCCTTACGCAAATTGGACATCGATTTTGGCACCATTCCCCGCTGTGAAGACTTCGTCCAACGCTCCGGCTGTTCATTGACGACCCTCACCATCCGGATTTCGAAATGGCCTGCAGCGCTCATCTCAAGCCTTTATGACCTGCTTCCTACACTCTCATCCCTCGAGTGCCTCACGATGGATGTCACACATCCCTCCTTGAGACTGACCGGTCCTGTATGTTGGGGCATGTTAGACATGTTCCGACCATTTACCTCGGCAGTCCCTCCTACGCTTCGTGAATTCCACCTGAGGATAGAGGGACATTACCGTCCCTGCGCAGAGGGATGTAGGGATGTGCTTCAAGTTGGAATGTCTGTTGCGGGGAAGGTTCTTGGGCCACGGAATTCTATCCAGAGGGCTACAATAATGATCTTAGCGTTCTACAACGGCAATGCGCGACTGGTGGATAGGCTTACTCTGGATACAGCGGAGATGGTCGAGGATAATGCTAGAGAACAAGGGGTGGACCTGCGGTTCACTTTTGGTGTTATGCGTGAGAATGTGATGTACCGTAAAATTCTATAGCAGAATTTCATGTCTAATGCTAAGCAATGGCATGAATTTCAAACTTGTCTGGCTTTTCCAGGGAGTCAACTCAAAGCTGCAGATGGTAGGGTAGTCGCGCGGCCCAAAACTTGGGCCATAGCATTGTTGTGCACCACCTGGTAAGAGGCGCGGGAAGCTTGGCTCTTTTTTAATTTGGCTTTGAGTGAACATCACTGGCCACCATTGACGGGGTCTACACTGCAGTACCAGTGCGACCTGGCATGTCTGACCAGCCCTCCGGAATCCTATACATCTTTTAATAATCTGATAGAGGCGTTGGCAGTGTCGAGCGAGTTTCAGAAATAGCAGTAGCTAGCTAAGCTAGTATAAGTGTCATTTACTCGTGCCCACCACGCCCGACGTCCCAGAGAAGAACAAGAAATCTGATTTGCCGGCCTCAGTCTCATACAGACTCGGATCGCATCGTCCCAGCCAAACACAGTTCAAGGAACTTCACCGAGAAGTATATCCCCCCAGCAGACGGTATGCGAAGGCCTGACCCAGCTAACCCGCTGCATTACTATACAAGTCGTACGCGTAGTCCCTACTAGCTATATTAGCTTGGGAAGACAATAAACTTGAGATTCAAAAAAAAATCGCGTCGTCGCGTCAGCATCGGGTGACGGTGGGTCACTGTTGGGGGGCGAAGATGATGTCATTATTCCTCTTTTGTGACTACATGCTCACTCTACTTAAGCTTAAATCAATTGTATCTGTCAATTGAACTTCTTGGAGCTCATTCACCGTTGCACTACATCACCACTACATACTACATGATCGCTTTAATGTTCGGCTCCGAGTCCTTCGACTTCGGATTAAATTCTGTACTTGCTCTTCCCTAAAGTTTTCAAGATTCCCAAGCCTCTTGCATTCGAAGTTCAATACAGTCAACTCGACTAAAGAATGACATCCGTCCTGTGTAGCTAAACTTTTCACAAGATGGCACTGTTACTACGTACATGGATGGCTGGTAATATAAATACTTGACAAAGAATATTTTATGGACTTACTGCAAGCCTCGATGAACATCGATCTCGCTCTTCAATTGACGAGTTCCAAGCTCTACCATGGCCTCGCCTGTACGACTAGTGCAGATGATGAACTAATGGCGGCGTAAGCAATCTTTGAAGACGCGAATGGCTGGTTCAAGTCTACTTACCTTCCCCTAGCGACACCAGAGAGGAGAACGATAAAGATCTGTGGGCGCTCGCTAGGATCCTGGCTGATGAAAACTTCGCGGGTAGATTCGTAGGGGAGGATCGGAGCCGCTAATTCCTCCAAGTCGTAAGTTGCGAGGTCAAATGCAAGCGACCGTGGAGTGTATCGTCGTACATTCTAGCAAAATGTCAGCCATGATCAACATCTTTTATAGAATATGATCTCTTACGCTCGGCGCCGTGGCTGGCATTACAATATGACTGCCGAACTTGGATAACGTCGCGCAGTTCGTAGGGCGGTATACCTGAACATCTTCCGCATCGTGGGTCTCTTTCAGTTTTTCGCACAGGTCGCTGATGCGACGGCACGTTTCTATGTTGATTTGCCTGGCGTGAGAGCGATAGGTAAGATTGCGAGCATTCTCCTTCGATACATTGGCGTCCAAAGTGATATAGTAAATATCTGTCGTAGATCCCATGGTGGAAGAGACGAAAGATCGATAGAGGTCCCCAAGAGACTCAGGTTAAGAAGACTGAGGCCTCGAGGACGCGTAATAAGCGCCCTCAAGTTCATAGCGCTTAATCTTACATAATGCGAAGCTTTCAAGTCTACATAATGGTGACGATGATATCGAATGTTGTACAGTGCACCAGCCCGTCCGCGTCAGGACTTCGACGATGCTTCCCAAGTTAACTGCCCTCCCGTGAGTGCGTCGGTGACAGCTTGTTTGACAAACAATCTCAGCTATCAAAACTGTTTTGAAGGCATTACAGTATCCTTCTGCCTTCTGCAAAGCAGACGTTACTATTTCTTCTCTGGCATGCGAGTCTGCTCCGCAAGATCCATCTCGTTCAATTTGTAGGACTACACACAGCAAAGGTGAACAATAACATGATACACAGGTGAATCGAACCCAACTAGCTACGCACCCTATGCGCCATCTCCTTCTGGGCTACCCTGTCAGAGAAGCAATGTTAGCACATAATCCAGAAACCTCAGGCATGGAACCGTGACTGCACTCACATAGTTTATGTAGTCCGCACTCTCACACGCTTTATACTCCTTCAACAGCTCGTCGCACGTCGCGCGCGCGTCGTCAAACTCGTCAAGCCCATTCTCGAACATCTTTTCCTTCTTGTACTGCTCCATGAACGCATTCCGCCGTCTCAATCTGTCGAATTGGTCTAGCATGCGTTTGAAGAGCTGTAGAACTATGTGAGTATGTGCGCTTGGGATACCAAAGAATAGAGTAGTGGTGTAAATACGGGGTTGGTTCAAGATGATGATGGAAAGCAAAGGGCAAAGAGACACGCACCGATGCTATACTCGTGTGATTCGCCAACATCAACCCAGACACCCGATGGTTCGTCGCAATATACGGCGACTTGCGCGTTGGCGCGACCTGTATTGAAGATGGTCCCCATGGAATAAAGTTCGCCAACTGCCGCTCCCGTATCCGCAACAAGGACTGATGAATCTACGCGCCCGTCAGCCCACATTTCAGACTTACACAACAAGGAAGGATACTGGCAAGGAAAGGAAGACTCACATCGGTGGGGTCAACATCACCCTGAATGATATTCAAGATGGATATATAGCACGCCGTCTTGCTTGGTGTTGTCGACACCATACGGTTCTTTGGTTGTAAGAGCCGGCGCATCACGTCGAGCACCGTCGTTCGGCGGATAGGCTTCGCCTGGTCGATGGAGTCGCTCGTGAATGGGGTATAAGATGTCATGAGGAAGTGGCAGCGCGGAGTCGGGATGAGCGACGCAATCATGCCGACGAGGTCGTTGTACATTGGGCCTGGGTATCGCAGTGTTTGGGTGCTGGCTGCCATGACCGTAGATACCTAGCAAGTTCCTCAGCGTGGATTGAGGAACAAAGGAAGGGAATAACGTACGAGTTGGTTTGTCTGGTCGAAGCTGGGTGTTTGGACATGCAATCTGTCGGCAGCGATACGCGCTAATGCACCGTTGTCTAATACGACAACAGAGTCGGCATGGTTAACCAAACGCTTCAGTGTCAAGAGAGAGTTGTATGGTTGCACGACAACATCTCCTTCTTGCGCGTTAGGAAAGACACTGTACGTCTGAATGAGCTTCTTAGGAAACTTGTCGTTCAAGCGTTCGAGCAGGAACGATCCCAAGCCAGAGCCAGTGCCTCCTGCTATTGAGTGCATAAGCATGAATCCCTGTAAATAAGATGAGCGTTAATCGCGTAGAAACACTGTCACCGCACCTCCAATGAATCACTGCCCTCCGCTTCGCGGTCAACCATCTCCATCACTTCCTCGTATATCTTTTCGCCTGCCCCGTACCCTTGAGCCCAGTTATTACCCGCTCCACCTCCATCTTTTGACACGAATATGTTTTCTGGGTTGTACAAGTTGGCGTAGGGTGAAGTGAGGATGTTGTTGATAACCTAGACGCGTTTAGCGACGCGAAGCAGAAATCAAGTTGACGCGCCGCACCCTTGGTTCTAGGTCAACCAGGATTGCACGGGGAATGTAATGCTCGTCATCCGCTTGGTAGAAGAACACATCCTTGCGGTCTCCGCCCTCGGTTGCCCATTCCTCGACGATACCCTCCTTGCTGATGCCATGTTCCGCGCAGAGTCTTTGCCAGTACACGGAACCCACTATGGCGCGTTAGAGACGACTGCAAGACAAACCACAAACGCACTTTGGTTGCCGCATTGGCCCATTTGTACTGTTACAATTTCTCGAGGCATGGTGAATCGAGAGTGATGGCGGGAATCAAGACGCGTTCTAACTTCGGTCACGCCGATCGAGTTGATTGTGGCGAAGCAAGTACCTAAGTGATGGATTGTATACGAAAGTTGGCATATAGCATTGACGAAGAGCTACAACAGAAGAAGGTAATATAAATACAAACAAACGTCGCTATTGTACATCCAGTGAATATCGATCCCCGTTTGTACCCATGAAAAAAGCTCAAGTCATTGATAGTTCGTTAGTTGAGTAAAGGCGTAAAGTCAAAGTCTTGTGTTATGGATTCAGACGTGCACAAAATTGACGGGTCGCTGGCTGTCCTCCAAACGCGAATCGCATCTATCCAGTACGCACACACGTCCTCCAAATTCTTGACAGAGATATTGTTGATGGTCATTTTCAGCCAGACGCCCTCGTCGCTATCATAGCGCATCCACTAGATGTCGTCTGTCAGACTAGATTCTGCACTGAATGAAGATGTGTACCATTGAGCTCGGATGTCCTTCAATACTATACGCAACCTCGATGTACCCATGCGACAAACACAAGGGTGTCCGCAGAGAGAGAGCTGGTCGTGATACATCTCCGCTGAGTTGCAGGACAAGCCGCCCATCTTGTAAAATATGAGGGGAGTCTTGAGGGGCGTTGGGTAACAAATGCCAGAAATCGTCCTCGTCTGCGAGAAAGCAAAGGTAAGCGCCCATCAAAGCGGCTAACAACAAAAGACGCGTACTTCGAGACAGAGCCTCATCCGAGTCATGGGCAGTAGTCCTGTCAAATGTATCTTCAAAGAGTAACACACGTTCAGGATCCAGATACACGCTATCTATTGGCTGGAATTTGCCAAACGCCGAAGATGCTGGTCTGTAGAAAACGAGGTTTAGCGGCGGCGCTATTCCGCAGAGCTCGGAAGTGGATGTGTAACGCACTTTAGCTGAATTCGCTCAGAAACGCCCCTGCGTGCATTAAAGTTGCCATCGACGTCGACGGGGCGCTCTTCTGCCTGGCCAGTGCTGTTGATGTACGGATTGTGGACCTCGGACGCGTGTTTGTTGTGCTTGTCGTTACTGAACTTGACGATGGGATAGATCATGAGGATGCAGAGCAGCCCAAGGACGACGAGGAAGAGCATAGCGACATTCCACCAGCGCCGCGGTGCGCGTTTTGACTTCTTCTTGAGCCCCTTCTCATCAAACAGCCAGTCTTCTGTGCCGTCCCCGTCGTCGGCTAGAGGATCGAACGAGTATGCGACGACACCAGGAGAGTGTACGTTCCCGCCGACCAGCGGGTACTTGGAATCAGCAGAGATAGACATGAGCGAATCGATGCTGGACGCGGTGGAAACCCGCTTGTGGCCCTGTACAAATGGCGGCGATGGGGGCATGTCCAAGCCTGCGTAGACCGACTCTGGGCGCTGGACGCCTGCAGGATCGACAAAGCGGTAGAGGATCATGGACTCTCGTCTTGGAAGTCCATTTTCCGGATCTGGACTGGACAATGCCCGCACCTCGTCCGAAGCAATACGGTTAAAGTCGAAGGTTGCCCGCCTTGGCAGCGCAGGTGCACGCGCCGTCGGATTCAGCGGGGACGATACATAGAGCGATGTCGACGCTGGGCGGGACGGCGGCGGGGACATGTCGGGGAGGAAAGGATCAGTGTCCAGAGAGACAAGAGATGGGTGTCTCGGGAGTGAGTCCTGCAAAGCAGTTGGCAGCGACGTCCGGCGCATGGTCGGGAACACGGGCCGCGGGGGAACAGCGACAACCTCCTCTGCACTCGACGATGATGTGCTCGAGCTGTCCGATGTCGAGGCTACCGCCGTCGAGTCTGAGTTGGCAGTGCCGGACATGGCTGACAGATGGCAAAGGATTCCCAAGGGGCCCACAGCAAGACAGTCACAAGCTCTTACTTATATGCAAATCGCTACTTTCACGCGACCAGACCCTTGTAACGGCGCTGACAGCCCGTTTGCGATCCAGGCCACCGTGTTGGCACTACACTTACTGTACTGTGCGATACTGAGTGAGGATAGGTTAGGCGCCCTGGATCACAATATCATACCACCCGTGTTGTGAAAGAATATGAGGATAGGCAGGGCTAGAGGAACCCAAAATATAACGGAAGAGCGAAGGGTAAACCATGAACTTGACCGCGTCGAGGTTGTTTGAACTTGAGTACCTCATGGGGTTTCCGGGAAAGAAGGGAAAAGAGGGCCATCAAACCGGCCTGCAGGCAAACGCGAGGCGCCACACATTCATCGTGTGTTCTCGCAATCTCCGAGAGGACTGATCTGAAATGGCGAGAGCACCTGTGTAAGCGTCCGCTCACTTGTCAACGATAACGTGGGCGCTGCACAAACCAATCGTGGTCGGATTGCCCGCTACAGTCACCTTGTCAGTGGACTAATACTACTGGTGGAAATGCGTGCTCTCTGTGGACGCATTCACGGAGTTTGAGTTCCATACGCAGTGTCCTTGGATTCACTCAGCAAAACTTTTACTTCAGACAGTGTGACCAGATAGATAGATGTGTACCGATAGAGTTGGGCTGACCAATTTTGTGGCTGTTGTTCAGTCCCGACACTGACAATGGGATTACAACCCGGGCCCCTACGACATGCAGTCCGATGTAGCTGGGCTCTTTTGGGATAAAGCAAGGCTGAGCATAGCATCTGGCAGAGACAGCACGGGCAATGTACATATCAGATCCCTCACCAAAGAGATCGCAACACACTTGAAATGTACTAGACGGGAACGTTCCAAGCTCTCGACATTCGAGATGCACGTTTAGTTGTGCGTCCACCACCAATTTGCACTAACGGAGACCGGTGCGGGTAACTTAATTCGCGCCGCTCAGCAATCTTTAAGCACTGGCACAGTTCAATGAGGCACCGTCCTACCGTCAATTGTGCGTGTACAAAGGAACTGTGGTCAGGTTGATTACTTACTCATCCTACAATATACAAAAAATTCCAAAAGTCCTTGCGAGCGTCTCACTTGCTCGCCCGCACATCCACGCTCATGAGCACCTTCTTCAAGCCCTTGTTATCCTTCTCTAGCTTCTCAATCTTGGCCTGTGCATCCTTCATCTTTTCGAGCAAGTAGTTCATCCGCGACGACAGGACCCCCACGCCAAAGGTGCCTGTCCAGCCAGAATCCGCGCCCATGTCCCTCAACCGGGACAGCTCGTCCTCGCATGACTTGACAGTCGCATCGGAGGAGGCAATAATCTTTTCGTTGAATGCCAAATCCTGCGATGCCTGGAATCCCGGATCTGTATACCACCATAAGCAACCCACGTCCTTTGCGTGAACAGTAAAACACACCTTGGACAAGCCTCTGGAAGACAGACCTATAAATCGGTTTCCCCGGCCTCACTGTCGAGGGTCTCCCACTCTTCTCTGTTCCCATCGAAATCAACTCAGCCTGTTCCATATTCCTCAGCGGCTGCTCGTCTCCCTTGAATGGGAAATCCAGCAAAAGCTCAGAATACGAAATCTCCGGGCTCTTCGCCAGCTTGCGCAGAACTGCCCACGCTTGCTGCCTCGTCCACGGCAAATTCTTCGCATCCTCCGCATCGTCCCCAAATGCGCTCTTCTGTATCTCACCCACACCGCGGTTGATGATATCCTCTACCGCATCCTCCACAGTGAGGCCCGAACGGATCTTGTGAATGAGAGTTTCCAAATCACTCGCGCGGCCGCCCAGTTTCTCAACGACCTTCGCCTGGTTGGCATTTAGCTCAACATTGACATCGGCATCCTTGAGCTTCTGCTGCACGAACGCCATGGCGCTCTCCGAATCCGCGTCGTCCAGTCCGATAACCACGAGCGGCTTCGCAGGAAGCGCCTTGGCGATGCGCTTCATGTTTTCGCGGTTGTCGCTGACAACGATAACGTGCGCAATTCTGTTCTCTGCCAGTGTAGCTGCCCATGATGCAATGGCCGTGAGCGTCTCGTCTCTCAAGGGACCGCCTTTGAGTTGGTAGTTCTTGATAATGACGATGGGAAGGCTAGAGACTGCCTCTGGCGACGCATGGTTGTGGTGGCTGGTCGGCGGAGAGACGTCGCTGTCTGCGGAATTCTCACTGAGGCCAGCAGCAGCCTTTTCGCTGACGGATGTCGTGTCATTGGAAGGGCGAGGTGGGGTTGCCTTCTTCGCTTTCTCCGCCTTCTTTGCTTGCTTGTCCGTCTTCCGACGATGAGAAGAGCCGACATTGGATAGAGCCTCAGTCGTAACGCTCAAGATGTCATGGAGTTGTTCAGTCAAAGAGCTACTGAATCCAGCTGCAGACTAGGTTAGCATTTAATCCATTTAAAGGCATTAACCGAACCTTTCTGCCCAATGAGGCCAACACTGGCGAGGTCGATGAGGTTGCTGACGGAGTTGAAGAAGGAAAAGACAGGCCAGTAGCCTGTTTGATTCGCAAGTGCGTCGACAAGCTGGGTGTCAGACGTCGCTTTGAGAAGCGCCAGGCAGTCTACCGTCAATACCCGACGCTCAGACCCGTGAAGCATGCTGTTCAGCATTGTCGTCTTGCCGCTACCTTGAGGACCGTGAACGAATGCAACGGTGGCTATGGGCAGCGTCAATGGGACTGGTCATAACTCTTTGCGAGAAACACACTAGGAAGATCGCGCAAATACGCTTCTATGGCCTCCTCTGCATCCTTGCGTTCTTTCCAGACATCACCGCTTGAGCCATGCGGAAGGGAGGTCGAGTAGATGCGGTCGAAGGTGTTAGTCCTGAGCCATAGATACACCTCATTTTCTAGTGTCACGATTAGTGGGACGAATCATCAACGAGAAACTACTTACCGCGGAGGTCAAACCATTGTTCAACCTTGCCTTGCACAAGAAGTGTCCGCACGGGGTCAAAGATCTAGACGTATGTCAATATTGAGGGGCGAGGATGAACGTAAAGCGTACAGCATATGTTATGGTCGCCAGAAGGGTAAAGAGGACAGGGAGCACAATCTTGGGATGCTTGCCCATAAAGTCGCGGATAGCATGAGCTTGTATAGGCGCCTGATAGCTCGTCCGTAGCGTCGTAACCGATGTGCCCGATGGGATAGAGTAGCCATGAAGCACATTGCGCGCAATGGCCGCGGAGTGGGTCCGACTGAAGGTGGCTGTCGAGAAACGCAGCAGACCGGCAGCTCCAGGAGTGGGAGGCGAGAGTTCTTTAATGCGCCCAAATGGCTTGGGAGATATTGTAGATGAGCTGTAGAGGATAGAAAGGAGCACGTACCCGCAACGTCCGGTAAAGTGTCTCTTCATTAACATCGGGTCCGTCGAATGAAACCTTGAGGATGGAGGACGGATAGCGGTTCATATCCTGGAACAGTGTGAGGGCATAATTTAAGTGACATGGCATACATTACCTCTATCCATGGGCCGCCTTTCACAAGCCAAGGTCGTCCGCCAGGCGTGCCCAACCAAGTTGGCATTGACTTGCGTTGTAGGGCTTGCTGTAGCTCGCGTTCGATTGTTTGTGCGTCGACCTGTTCACTTGCTACATACGAGAACTTGACAAAAACGCCCCCGTCTTTTTGATGCGGTTCAATGCTCTCCACTTTGAAGCCATGGGATTTGTAGGCGCTCAGTGTACTTTCGACTTTTTGGACGAGTGAATCCTGTAGGAAGAAGCCCACATATCGACGGAAGCTGATTTTTCCATTATTCAAGAGCAAAATAATGCTACTAGATGACCTACTCAAAGCGTCCAATCTGGGTGGGGAAGACAGAGTCGATGAAGAGGGAAGCGGAGGCAGTTGGACCGGACTGGAGGGCAATTAGCTTTTGCATTGACACAGCTTCAAACGCACTTGTTGGACCGCAGAAGCCGTTGTGGTAAGAAACCTGCGCGCAACAACGCGTCCGGAACTCGATTTAAACATCGTGGTCAGTGTCCAAGAGACACCAGTGCCGATTGCCCAGACGCGCCGTACACATTGACGTCATTTCATTTACGATCCCGGCAACGCCGAACGGCACGAAAAATATGATCGATCAGGTGTGACCGATGTGTGACGAGGCACATCTCCAAGACTTGTCTTTTGCCCTCATGTCGACCTCGTCCGCCTTCGGGCGGAAGGCTCAGCGGCCACCCGCACAAAATTCGGGTGGATTCTTTGGTTTATTCGGGAAGATTCGATCCGTGATGGGATACGCGTCAAACGATGCCGAATATGAGGAGAATAAGGACGAGTCGGGAAAGAGGCAGCGCGCAGATGGAGATCAAAATGAGACGAGGGAGACTTTCGTGGACGAGAGGCCCTCGCCTGCGAAGAAGGCGCGCATCACTACCTCAGAATCTAGTCGCAGCCGTATGGGCGGCTACAACGACCCACCCAAATCTGCGTTCCCCAAGTCGCTGAAAACTGGTCTTTCGATGGACATGGCCAGGCTGAATACAGCCGCACGTAGGCGTGCATCTCCGCTCGGAAATCGATCCAACAACACGGGGCCAAGTCGTACGAGGGCATACGACCCACCCCAGTCTGCGGCGGTGCCGGGGCGCATTCATTCGGACGTTCAAATGCGATCTCTCTCATCGTTCCCGATCCGCGAAGGCTCAATGGAGGCGCCTGCACCAATGTCGGTGCCGCGTTCGGCGTCGTTGCGCGAGTCGTCCCTCCCCCGCGTTGGCAGCTCGTTCCGCATGCGCACGTCGACGCCTCAGCCCATCCGCGAGGCTTCGGAACCGCCGACGATTACGTCTCTCACACACAAGCCGGTCTTCGTGCGTGCGCCCAATGACATCAAGACCCAGCTCAGCATGCCCACACTGGGCTCACTTGTGGATAGGCGCACAGTACGTAATCTGGTCCGCCTCAATTCTTGTCAGCTCACCTTGCTTCAGCAATCTCCTGTCAGGCATTCATCCTCTGCGTTGTTTGGATACTCCCAAGCCCGTCCCCAAGGTCTGTTCGCCTCTGACAGTGTCATCGCACGTGACTCATCGTCTCTGACAGAAATCGCAAAACCAGTCAACAGCGCTGGTCGCGAAATCGTGCTTCTCGATGCGTACCGGACGCCGCTGCAACCTAGTCGCATTCGTGCCGGCAAATCATTGACAGGACCATCGACCACTCATGAAACGTTGGGCCGCAAGAAGAGCTTTCAGCGAACCCCGGGCGCGCGCGGCGGCGAAGCTTTGGCCGCCAAGAAGCAGACAAATCCATACGACCGTGGCAACGCGGCTGTCAAAAAGACCATGTCTCGCAATCGTAAAGCGGAGGCAGAAGAACAAGCATCCAAGAAGAAAATCGAGGACGAGGAGCGGATGGTCGACGACATGCCTACCCCCAAGCCGCAGCCGAAGGCCCCTTCCCCTGAGCCTCTCAAGGAACTTAGGTTGCCAAAGGGTGTCGACGACTTCAAGCCGCTCGAGAGAGGTGCTGCATTCCCTGCTCAGTCTTCCCTGCGCATCGGTCGCGCCAACATCACCCGTCAACATGGTCCCCCGACCCGTTCGGGGCGCGCCGGCGGCAAGTTCTCCGCATCCTTCGACATCGACGATGATCCCTCTGAGGATAAAGAACGTGCTTTGATCGATGAGGCATCGAAGAAATTACCAGCATTCAGTGTCCCTCCTGGTTTTTCTTTTGCCAAGGATGTGCGTATCAATGCACTTTGCCTGTATATTTATACTAATTCTTATCAGGCTCCTGCTCCCTCGCTAATACCTGATGCCACCGCAAAGGAGCCGCCTATCGCGGCACTGCCGTTCTCTCTCGGCGCGATGTCCAAGCCTGCCCCAGTGCCACCCATCGTCATCCCGTCGGCTACCCCCACTCCGGCTCCTGTATCCCAGGTCCCAGCTCCCGCCAAACCTGGCGGTGTGCCAGACTTTTTCTCCAAAAGTAAACCGACAACAGAAGCTCCTGCCCCGGCTTCGATGTTCAGCTTCGATAAGCCTGCCGCGGATGCACCAAAGCCCAGTGGCTCGTTATTCAGCTTTGCGCCGCAGCCGTCAGCACCAGCACCAGCACCAACACAGGCGGCTTCAACGCCAGCACCAGAGGCAGATAATCCATTCGCAGATAAGCCCAAGGAGGCCGCCCCCGATCAGATCAAGTCACTCTTTGGTGGTCCCCCTGCTACTGCGCCAAAAACTACTACATCTCTCTTCGGCGCGCCGAGTAGCTCGTCCTCTCTTTTCGGGTCCAATGCCACTGGCAACGGAACCGCGAGCTTGTTTTCCAAACCAGCTGAGAAGAAGGAAGATGAGCCAAAGCCAGCCGAGGCCGCCAAACCCGTGTTCTCGTTCGGTGCGCCTCCATCGACTGCAGGGCCTAGTACCGCACCGAGCATGCTTTTCGGGAAGCCCGCCGAAGCACCTACTTCGGCGCCGTCGTCTACCTTGACCTCGCTCTTTGGTGCAAAACCTGATACCCCCGCTCCTTCTGCCCCTGCAACCAACTTGTTCGGTGCCAAGCCCGCAGAACCCGCTCCTGCTCCTACTCCTACCGTATCAAAGCCTAGCTTCTCCTTTGGAGCGCCCGCGGCTCCAGCAGCATCGGCGCCTGGGCCGACGACCTCCCTCTTCGGAGGCGCAAGTTCGTCGTCTGCGACGACCGGTGGCTTTAGCTTTGGGGCACCTCCATCTACTGCACCGAAGGAAGATGCTCCCAAGCCGCCGACCTTTTCATTTGGTGCAACAGCTCCTGCAGCGCCCAAGGACGAACCTCCCAAGCCTGCGCCGACTTTCAGCTTCGGCGCATCAGCCCCTTCAGCGGCACCAGATGCCGGACACAAACCGTCATTCAGCTTTGGGGCCCCTACGCAGACCAAGAGTGAGCCCGCGAAAGCCTCGTTTTCGTTTGGTACCCCAGCAGCAACACCGACTACATCCACACCCTTCGCTTTCGGCGGTACGAGCACGCCCACTGCTGAGCCCAAGACCGTTGGGTTTGGTTCCTCGACACCGACGCCTGCCAGTCCTGCGCCGCCTTTCACATTCGGAGGTGCTGCGACAACGGGTGGGTTTGGCAGTGTGGCATCCGCGTCTACGCCTCCTGGCCAATCAATGGACCAGAACATGGATGAGAGTCCTGTGCGCGGCGCTACCAGCGGTGGACTGTTTGGAGGCGCGCCCAAGATCGCAGAGCCACGACCATCGCACGGGTCGAGCGGCTTTTCGTTTGGGCTCCCGTCGACGTTTGGGCAGCCGGCGCCCACTTCCAGCCCTGCGCCGTCCATGCTGTTCGGTGGCTCGACTGGCGGACCTGTGTTCGGTTCTTCCCAGCCAAGTGCCACAACACCCGGAGGGTTTGGCTCCCAAACAAATGGGACGACTGGATTTGGGTCGCAGCCTGCAGCACCATCAACTGGATTCAGCTTTGGAGGAGCTGCCACGACATCCACAAACCCATTCGGCGAGAAAAAACCTGAAGAGAATAAGGGTGGATTTGGCAGTGGCGCTTTTGGCTCAGCGGCACCTACCTCCAGTGCATCCACGGGATTCTCATTCGGACAGAACAAAGACGCTGCGCCCGCTCGCCCAGCGACAGCGGGATCCTTCTCCTTCACTCCTACAACCCAGACACAACCTCAAGCACCGTTTGGGTTCGGCGGTCCGCAGAACAACAGCACTGGAAGCGCGAATAACGCGTTTTCATCGGCGCCCAACAGCCCCTCCACGTTCAACACTGCGTCGCCGTCGTTTGCGTTTGGTCAACTGCCTCAGGCAGCGCCTGCTCCCGTGCGCGCGTCCAATGGTTTCTCATTTGGCAGTAGCCAACCGGCGTCGCCGGCGTTGGGCGGTGGTGCTGTTCTAGGCGGCGGCGGGTTTGGCAGCTCTGCGCCGAATTCGGCGGGCAGTTCAGGAGGCGGTCTCTTCACAATCGGGGCAGCTCCTACTGCTGCGCCGTCTGCTGGAGGTGCAAGACAGATTAAGAAGTTGCCCACGAGGAAGGGAGTGAAGCGGTGATTGTGCACCGGCGTTGTATACCCACCCACAATATGTGGTGTGTTCTATGTCTTGTTTTTTTTTTCCTTCTTCTCACATTCCATGTATGTTGTGTCTTGTTCCCGAAACCATCCACCCATCGCGCGCCATACATTATCTATAAACTGCAATCATATCATAGCAAATTCCCGTCCATCCATCCACGCATCGCTCTCCGTTCCATACGCTCTTCCTTTCCCCATTCCACACCTACCATTCATACTTATTATGTCGTCGATCCCTCGTCTCCTACATCCACTCTAGGCCACCCACCCATCCATTTGCCGTAGTACATACGAACATTCTCTTGATTCCATTTTTTTCTTTTCTCCCATTTCGTTCGCCCCGTTCCTGTTCTACTGTATCACGTAGGGATTTTCTTCCCAATTTTGGCGGCTCAAGGCTGCATCTACCCAAGTATTAGCATACGCTGGCTCAAGGCCATTACATATATGCATTTCGATAGGAGTTTTTTTGAGGCTAGGTAATAGTTCGATTCTCGCGCGTACACATACTAATAACTTATATGGCTATGATTTCGTTTTTCAAGCTTCTGGTTGGTTGTTGCGTGTGTAAGATTCGGGTTTCGACGCTGCTCGAAGACCATGCATTGCTCAATAAACAACGACAAATCGCTTCATCTGCTAGAATCCTCGGTATGTGGCCAAAATGTCCGCCATTCTAGCTCCCTGTCCCGCCGTGAACTCGTATCTGCAGTAGTCATCCGTGTAATCCATGAAATTATCTGGGCAACAAAAGGTTAACAAGAGCAACGCAGGGAAAGTCTGTGCCAGTTGACGTACGAATAGGATCTACACCGGGGTCGCTCGAGCACGTATCCCTGTTTTCCGGACAGAAGTAGGCTGCACCTCCTTCGGCGGGCGTATCGTCAACAGCATCTCCTTCGGCTGAGCATGCATTCTCAAACGTGTGGTACAGTCCCACCCACTATCAAATGTCAGAAGCGAATTTCAAGTTTGGCGAGAACGGGTGAGTCGTACATGGCCAGCTTCGTGCGGGAGCATAGCACCTTCGTTCCATCCCTCCATGTCTGGGTCGCCGTAGGGTAAGGTGCGATAGTTCAGGAAGACACCATCGAGCGTGGGTTGGCTGGTGTAGCTCCATGGGAATTGCGAGTATCCTGTGAGGCCACCGAGGCTAGACGTTGGGAGGGAAACTCAGCCGTAATGAATACATGGCGGTTGAGCAAACTCACTCTGCGAAGTAGATGTTCAGCGTCTCGACGCCTCCGGTGTGTAGAGCTGCTGTCATCCCGGCCTCGGCGTCGCTTCCCATGTACACGCCTTTGAACCTAGATTGCCATGTCAAGATTATGATTCTGTAAAAATTAACAAACATCGCCACAGTACCAATCAAAATTATCCGTCCGGGTTACACTGGTGAGTGTAAACTGCACGTCTGTCGTGTTGAACGCGTCGTTCAGGAGGTCGAATTGGGTGTTGATGAGCTCATCCCTGGTTATTTCATTATTGTCACTCCTGGAAGAGTTTGTGAGAGAAGACGTACGAGACATTTCCAGCTGTCCCATTGCTCACAATGTGAACCACGGTCTTCAAAAGATCGGCTTTTCCAGTAAGAGAGCATGTTACTGTTAGCTCACGCTTATTTCAATGGGTCCCGCGCGCTTGGATAGCACGCGTCGGTTGGCGTTGAAGTGAGCTTCGGCAGCTGCGAACTCTTCCCTGCTCACAACATTCCCGCACACGCTGCTTATGGGTCTGAACACAAAAAGCACGATAGATGGGAACCACTGGGATACGAACCTGCGAGGGTCTTCTCTGCGTGAAACAACAGAAACAGCGAGCAAACTAACAAGGAGTGCAATCTGTTTTGCGATACCCATGATTGTGGACCGAGAGCAGACCACAACGTTTAACCATTAGTACAATCTTTATAGCGACTCTGTTCATTTTCGGTCCGACGAGCATACCGCCCCATATGCAATATTCCTGTAGCCGCGTGGATGAGAAAAGATACGTCGGCCAGCTGGCTTCAATCGAATCGCGGAAGTTGGAAACTCGAGGTCAGGTCCATCGAAGCCAGTAGGATTCGTGAGAAGCGTCTAATGTTGCGCTATAGTGCACACCTGTGGATTAGTATACGGTCATACAAAGCCGTGTTTAGGTCAGTGGACATTCACGATTGTTGAATCCAGTCTGCAAGTTGGATGAGAGGGTCAAACCCGGATGTCGGCCCGTCTGGACGCGATCGTATAATCACGCCACACTTACTTGATTCATAACTGTCAAGTTCCATATTTATCGGGCGGTATATATAAGACCTACCGCTTATTCTCTTTTGCTTATTAATGGATTAACAACGCCGTCGTATCTCGCTGTAACGAAAGTTGCGGCGTTATATAAAGAATCAGTCTAGGTCAAGCAGAACGCTCAGAATCACTACTACTAGTATCATGGCCGAGCGAACCAAATTTCTCATCACAGGCGGGACTGGATATTTGTATGTACCATATATCTTCTGTGCTTTGTGCTCGTCGCCCTAAAACGCGTTCAGAGGCGCAGAACTCCTTGAGAGAATCTCAAAGTGGCAGAATCTCGAGATATTCGCGCTGGTCAGACAAGATGCGCAGGCGGAGCAGATTAAGGCCCTCGGATTCTTTCCTGCGCGCTTTGACTTGTACGACCACGACTCGGCTGCTGGCTTTGTTCGCGATAACGAGAGTGAGTCTTCCTTCTGTCCATGATGTTTGCAGGCCTTGTAACAATGGACATGACGCAGTCACTGTGGTGTTCCATCTCGCCGACGCCTTCAAACACGCTCCAGGTAAAGCTTTTATCGAGGGCCTAGCAGATGTCAAGGCGAAGACAGGAAAAGAGGTCCATTTTCTTCATGTATGAGAGTCTCTCAGAGTCTAGCGAGAGAAGTACTCAATGTAGGCTCGCATAGACGTCCGGGGCAAAGGTCTTTTCAAGTCATGTTGGGATCAACCGCCATCTCAGTGATGATGAGGATGTGTACACTCTTCAGAAAGGAGCCAAGCTGCCTGTTCCTTTATTTGCTGGCGTACGTCGTCCTATTCATTGGCTGCCTATGCGAATTGAAATAATCCATAGCCCGTTGAAGCTTGCACTGCGGCTCACGAGCTCGGCGAGTCTCTTGGAGTGCGCACCTATGTTTTCGTACCTCCCATGGTGTACGGCCCGCGCGATGGATTTGGGAACAAACTGTCTATTCAGTATGTGGACATCGTGAAAATTGCTCTACGCCTCAAAGCGGTGTATCTCGTCCCCGATGAGACTTATGTAGGTCCACTACCTCCCGACGTCCGTGACAAGCACTAACAACTGTATGAAGAGCTGGCCCTTTTGCCATCTCCAGGACGTGACTTCTCTATACGCTGCAATTCTCGCTGCCATCGCAGATGGAAAGGACATCCCACACGGGAAGGCTGGGGGGTACTACTTTGCTGTGGGCGGCGAGTACAAGTGGAAGGACCTATATCAAGGCATTGCAACGGCATTGGCGAAGCGCGGGCGTATCGAGGACGCGAACCTGCGTACACCCAAAGACGAGGATATTCTGGCGATGTCGACGGTGTTGAAGAGCCCTTTGAAGGAGATGGTGTATGTTTCTGTGGGCGGCCGGGCGTCTTTGAGCGGAAAGCGGGGGCGGGAAATTGGTTGGGTACCTGAGTATGATCATGAGCATTTGATGCGGACTGTCGATGAAGAGGTTGGGTTCATTTTGAAGCAGTTGGATGGTTGAGTAGGTCCGAATCTCAGTACGGACAAAATCAGATATTACCAAATGGGTCAGAATTTGTGGCCGGACGTCATGTGTGGGTCCAAGACGCGGTTCGAATCCAGACCTCGAGGCTCGGACCCAAGTTATCTCTTTTGATCAGGTGCTAACCCTTATATTGCTTTCTGCTCAACGATTCCTCGGCGTAGAGCATTTTGGGCGCTTGTGCACCTGCGGGGCACATTTGTGAGAGTCTTGGAGGTTCTCATCTGCTCGGTCTCTCGGTTTCTGCTTGTAGCGGTGTTAGCCAAGTGGTGTTGGCACACGACCAGGAACTGTTAGTGGAGAGCGAAGACGATGCAGAGAGGCCAGGCTCTTCGAAAAGGTCCTCATACAAACGGCAATACACCGCAGACTCGTCTGAAAGCATTTGCGGAGCACCGCACCGCAGACGGAGTGATATACCCATGCGCAACAAAGGACTCACAACAAGGGCCGTGATGACACGAAATGAACCCACGGAGTCGCAGTCTTCCGCCCATCGGATAGCAAGGGCCGCATGAGCCGGCGAAAGTTGCGCAGCTTTGACGAAAACGGACCGCCTTCTGAGTAACTCGAGCACTTTCACAAGACTAGCCACGGTATTCACGTGTTGGGAAGGGAGGAACGACGTCAGACAATGGAATATGATGTCAGCTTTTCCGCTTCTGTTCCTTGTTGAAAGGCCTGGCAGACAGCCCAAAGTGGGAAGGGAAGGTGAGTAGGGCGGGCCGGGCCGATACCCGGTGAGCGCACAATGCCAGTCGCTGCTGCGGAGGTCCGCGCCCAGGTCGGCGGGAGTTCCAGGGAGAATATCCGCGCACAGAAAGTGAAAATGAAATTGTTCGAATTCGAAGTGTGAGAAGGGTATCGATGTGTGGCGGCCCGGCTCCCCGCACATGATGCGCTAGAGGTCCGACCAAGTGGACGAAGCGACCAGTTTGGGATCTAGATTCTATGATGAGGAGGACGAACCGGAGTTTTTGCTCATGATGTGATGAGGGAAGATAACAATGGAACCACAGAAAGGGTAAGGGACCGTTGATCGGGGTATGTCGGCTTTTGAGGTTGGATTGTGAGCAGGAATAACATTCGGAAGAGATCGGGGAGGGTATTTTGCTGGTCTGTACGCTGTCGACGATGGGTGGGATGCGGGGAAGCAGCTGTCGCCAGTTACAACGCTGTTCTCCTGATTTGCCTGCGCCCCACGGGGGATCCGATCATGTTCATTGTTCAATAATGCATAGTCTGCGTGATGATAATTCCTTGTTGGCATTGGGAGAAGCAGCTTCAAAGAACACTTTCATTGCTTTTTTTCAGTAATTATCGAGGGTGATTTTTGCCGGAAATCAGATCTTCCGCTATTTACAGCACGGAAACGGCCGGGACCACCCTTCTCTCAAACGACGACGCTTTCCAAAGCGGGACGAATATCGGCGAGCTCATTGGCTCAGCCGCGAGAGGGGGCCCTCCTTTTCGGGGAATCCAGGAATGAAGAATATCTGCTCCAAACGGCTGGCCGGTTGGGCAAAGTGGATGTTACTGAAACCTTATATAAGAACTAGCACAATAATCCCAGATCGTCGTCATTCCATCTCCCCGCATCTCTACCTCTTACCCTCATCTCCATCCCACCACCGTACTCTCTTCACAACAATGGCTCCCCACCAGACGCCCTACGTGACTCCCCACATTCTCCACAAGAGCTACGCTGCTTCGGCCGACGCTGAGACCAGCAAACGTACGTCGCCCTTGCTATCTTTACCATCATCGTCGCTAACGATCCCGACGCAGTTATCGGCGCTCAGATCGATGCCTGGTCCCAAGCGGGTTTCGACATGGACCGGATACAAATCAAGCGCAACGCGCCAGTGTCCATGCTCTACGAGGACGCCATCCGAAACGAAGGCGCCATCATCGCGTCCTCCGGTGCCCTCATCAACTTTTCCGGCAAGAAGACCGGCCGCTCGCCCAAAGACAAGCGCATCGTCTACGAAGACACCTCGAAGGATGATATTTGGTGGGGCCCAGTGAATATTAAGATGGACGAGCGTGCGTGCTTTTCGCCTGGCTTTGCTATCTCATCTCATCTTCTTGTTCTCCAGACACCTTTGAGATCAACCGCGAGCGTGCGATTGACTACCTCAACACCCGCGACAACGTCTATGTCTTTGACGGATACGCAGGCGTATGTCCCATCTAGCCGCTACCCACTCTTCCGCTACTGACAGGTGACCCAGTGGGATCCCAAGTACAGGATCAAGGTTCGCGTCATCTGTGCGCGTGCCTACCATGCTCTGTTCATGGTCAGTCACAAGTCCAATATCCTTGGGAGATTCTCATCCATTTCCAGAACAACATGCTCATCCGTCCCACCGAGGAGGAGCTTGCTTCCTTCGGCGAACCCGACTTTATCATTTACAACGCTGGCCAATTCCCCGCCAACCGCTTCACCAAGGGCATGTCCTCGACTACTTCGGTCGAGATCAACTTCAAGCGCATGGAGATGGTCATTCTCGGCACTGAATACGCTGGAGAGATGAAGAAGGGTGTCTTCTCTGTTATGCACTACCTCCAGCCCGTCAAGTTTGGCCAGCTCTCCCTGCACTCCTCTGCAAACGTTGGCATCAAGGAGGGCGATGTCACTCTCTTCTTTGGTCTCTCCGGTACTGGCAAGACCACCCTTTCTGCGGACCCCAACCGCCTCCTCATTGGTGATGACGAGCACGTCTGGTCCGACACTGGTGTCTTCAACATCGAGGGTGGCTGCTACGCCAAGACCATCAACCTTTCCGCCGAGAAGGAGCCTGAGATCTTCAACGCCATCCGTTTCGGTTCCATCCTCGAGAACGTCGTTTACGACACGACCTCTCGCGTCTCCGACTTCGACGATGTTTCCATCACCGAGAACACCCGTTGTGCATACCCCATCGAGTTCATTCCCAACGCCCAAATTCCTTGTGTTGTTAACCGCCAACCCAGCAACATCATCATGCTCACTTGCGATGCATTCGGTGTGCTGCCGCCGGTTTCCAAGCTCACTCCCGAGCAGGCGTCCTACCACTTCTTGGCTGGTTACACTTCCAAGACTCCCGGCACTGAGGATGGTGTTCTCGAGCCCATCCCGACCTTCTCGACTTGCTACTCTGCACCCTTCATCGTTCTCCACCCCGGCCGCTACGCTGAGATGCTTGCGGATCGTATGTCGAAGAACGAGGTCAACTGCTTCCTCATCAACACTGGCTGGACTGGCGGCAAGTACGGCACTGGCAAGCGCTGCCCGCTCAAGTACACTCGCGCCATTATCGACGCGATCCACGCCGGTTCGCTCGCCAAGGCGACGTACGAAAACTTCAGCACATTCAACTTGTCTGTGCCGACTGAGATTGAGGGTGTGCCGCGCGAGTTGTTGAACCCGGAGTTGGCTTGGGCAGACAAGGATGCGTTCAAGCGCGAGGTGACGAAGCTTGCTGGTATGTTCCGCAAGGCGTTTGCTCTCTATGAGAACGATGTCGAGGAGAAGGTCCGCCTTGCTGGTCCCCAGTAGGTAATTTGAGGACGATTAAATAATACAGTTGTAACGTTATTTGTGCTACTACTTACTATGCCGCATTGCATTGTATCGCGTTTAGTTCTTTGATTTTTCTATAATGACAAGCCAACGTTGTAAACCACACTTGGAGCGTTCTGGCCGACTTGACTGGAGTTTTCGACACTCGACGGTTGAGATTTCCGCCAAACCAGGGACAGCACTAGTCTCTTATAAACAGCCAACAGTGACGGCTCCGCTAAGTACTACAGGACTGGGACGCGCTTGTTCAGGCTAAAGGTTGGAAAAATTCTATTTTTTTTGCTGAGGATAAGGTTACGTGGATTCCAATATTCAACGGAGTCCAAAAAAATCGAACGGGGGAGGGAGAAACATTGAATTCGGTGTATACGATTGCAGGTATTTACACACTACTAGTAGTAGCTCGCACAAGTGAATACTCGTATTTCCGTGAGGATGGGCTCGGCCAGCAGTTCATTCTGAAAATCTCATCACAAGACCCCAAATCCACAAACGCGTCGAGCGTCTCCAGTTCAGTCCAATCCACTTCCGCGCGCTTATTCCAGTCGGCCGTACACTGGAAGCTTACCGTCTCCAGCGCCGGGCGATGTGCTTTAACGATACTGGTAAACAGAGGAAGAAAAACCGGAGCCAGCGTGAGGGTAGCTTTGGGTCTGCTGACCTCCCAGTCGTACCAGTGGACGTGCAACACGGCGAGAGACGGGAGAGTATTGGGGGAGACGATGGGGGACAAGGGATTTCTCGAGTTGTCCATTGGCTTCGTTCCTCCAAAGAAAAGGGCCAGGGAAGTAAGATGAGGAAGAACAGCGTAAAGATTGGTGAGCTTGGTGAAATTTTCGACACGCCCAAGGAAGGAAAATATGGTTATCTTGAGCGTGGTCAGTCTGCAGTGGGACTGTTGTATGAAGTTGGTGAATGCAGGGAGATGGTAGCTGTCGTTGATCTCTGTCTTGCGCAATGCGGGAAGCTCCAGGAGCGTAAGCCATGGATCAAGTTGCCATTGCGTGAACTCCTGTATGCTTGGACTGCTCACAGGAAGCCACGCGCTGTTCCATGGCACGGTATACGAACCGAGCTTGCTCATTGTCAGCTTTAATAAGGATGTTGAGGAGACTGCCACGCGGAAATGATTCCAAAACGACAGCTCGCTCCGAGGCCCGGGAAATTCGAGCTTTAGTTCTTGTATCTGGTCCCATCTAAACTTCATTTCAACATGTCGAAAGGCACATCCTAGCTTTCGAAGCTTCGGTGCATCCTCGACCATTTGGATTACCGCGTCATTAAGCTCTGGTATATCCTTTATGCCTACGGACCGAGATTCTAACTTGAGCCACTCGAGATTCGGGAGCCTTCCTCGGAGTGTGGCGAAATCTTCTGGGTCCAAAGGGGCAGCTAAGTTAAGGGTGAACTCACGCCACCGATGCGATTCAGGCAGAATAACGGGGGAAAGCGCGCGCCAAAATCGGAGCTCTTCAGACATGTCCAGTTTGATGTCCAATAGCGCGGACCCTGTACGCTGAAGCGCGAAACGCACGAGTCGATGCACATTAGCAACGTCGTTGGGCGAAATGGGATCATCGTCCTCTTCCAATGAGCACACGGCAATCGAGGACCACAGTCGCGTAGACGACGAGGCTATAGCATTCCACAGGCGACAAACTTGAAGAAGACGGTGTTGCAAGGGCAGAGCCCAGTTGTTGGGTTCGACGCGGGGAACCTCAAGACAGTAGTACCACTGGGATCCATCCCCGCAGGCATAGATGAATATCTCTTGCAGGACTTCAGGCGGGAGGCGGTCTATAGTGGCCATAGGTTGTGGTAGTAAGTCAGTAAAAGGCGACTTTGATGATCGATCAACTTCCTGTTAGTAACATGCTTTTACTGTACTACTTGCCTTAGTCTGGTTAACACACGGCCTTTTAAAGGGTTCGCCTTGATAAACTTTTTGTCCTTTTCTTGCCTAGCATCAGTATCAAGTGCTATATCTTGCATGTGCGGTACAATATAACAAGGGTGCATTATCAGCAACCATCAATCTTGAGGTGGCAATCCACTTCGTCAAAGGCTTACGGCGAGGGAGATCAAAATGGCATTGTGGTCGGTACATACAACCGCAGGTATCTATGTGCTATTGGCTCGCACAAGCGAGTACTCATATTTCCGCGCGTTGGGCCTCCTTTGGTGCCAGCAGTTCATCCTATATATCTCATCGCAAGACCCTAAATCCACGAACGCGTTGAGAGCCTCCAATGCTGCCCAATCCACTCGTGTTGTGTCGCTCTCGAAGCATCCCTCATACCACTCATACCCGATCGCAAAGCCTACCAATTCCAGCGCAGGGCGATGTCCTTGGATAATTCCGGTAAGCATGGGGAGAATCACATCCGCCACTGCGAGGGCAGTAGTAGGTCGGTCGGGGCTCCAGTGAACTCGTAACACGGCAAGGGACGGGAGAGTATTGGGGGAGACGATGGGGAGAACAGGATTTGTGGGATCGTCCGACGGATTCGGCATCCAGTCCGTAAATAGTATTAGTAGTGAGAGGGAAGTTAAACAAGGAAGAAGGGCATAGAGGTCGATTATTCTGGCGTGTTCCTCGGCAGTCCAGCACCCAAATATAAAGTCTATGCCTATCTCGAGCGTAGTTAGTGTACAGTTTGACTGTCGGATGAAGTTTGTGAATGTGGGAAGATGTTCGTTGGGGCGGATGAAGTGTGTGGAGATGTGGTCCCGTCCGCCAAATCGAATACACGCCTTGCGCAATGCAGGAAGCTCCAAGAGCATAAACCAGTTTTTCAACTGGGTTTGCGTGAACTCTTGGATGCTTAGACTTCTGGCAGGCAGGCATGTGGCATTGGGTGGTATCCTCTCGAAGTCACCGGTGAGCGTTAGTTTCAATAACGATGTTGAGGCGACCAGCGCCTGGCGGAAGTGATCCCAGAACGACGGCAGTGTTTCGAAGTCGACGCTATGAAGTACTAATTCTTGTATTTGATCCCATCTGAACTTGATCTCAAGATGTTGAAAGCCGCATCCCAATTTCAGAAGCCTTGGCACATCTTCCACCATTTTCGATATGGCCTTAACAATTGCTGGGGTGGATTCTGTATCATCGCCACGCTCTAATTCGAGCCACTCGAGGTTTGGGAGCCTGCCCCGAAGTGTAGCGAACTCTTCTGGATCCAGCGGCGCGTCCATGTCCGCGTCCAAGCCAAGGACGAACCTACGCCACCGATGCGACTGAGGCAGAAGAACAGGAGAAAGTGCGCGCCAAAACTGGGGCTCACGGGCCATATGCAGGTCGATGTCCAATAAGGCGGTCCTTCCGGCACGCTGAAGAGCAAAGTGGAGGAACCGAACCACGGTTCGGAAGTCCGGGGGCCCGGCTGGCGCGTTCACAGTCACAGCCATGGAGGACCAGAGGCGTGTTGAAGACGAGGCTATCGTATTCCATCGGCGGGAGACTTGAAGAAGATGGTGCTGAGGCGGTGTGGTACGAGTATTGACTCGGTCATGATGAAGATTGAGGTGATATCGAAACTCTTGGTACACTATGCAGATATACAAAAATATCTCTTGTAGAATCTCGGGCGGGAGGTTGTCGATAGTGGCCATAGTCGTGGTGGTCAGTCGATGAGAGGCGAATTTGATGATCGATCAACCTGCGAATTATGCTTTTCAGTGCCAGATACTTAAGTAGGGTTGCCTACAAGGAGTGTTTCTCTCGTCGGCTGGCGACGGAATTAACTCTACAACTTGCACGTGTGATAGATTTTAACAAGGATGCATTTGTAAACATACCGTCAACTACTGACTCCAAGTCTATAATGCATGCTTCTAAGATAGGCGTCAAGCGCTTCATACCACATCACGTGTAGTGTGACATGTGTTACAAGCCTACCAAAGAGGCGCCAATTAGGCGCCGCTGAGCATTTTCCGATTAGTAGAGAAATCGTTCAAAAATCTGCATGTCTCGAAATTTGAAAATGCGAGCCCGAAGGAAAATCCAAGAGGTGCATTTTGATTTTCTCTCGGGCTCCGAATTTCGATATCTGAAGTCTACGGATTTTTGAACAATATCTGCGATTTTTGTGTTTTTCGTCACGCTACAGTCACCTGATGTGGTATGAAGCGCTTGACGCCTATCTTAAGCCTTAAGGGAATCCATTGCTTCGGTACATACAGCCGCAGGTATCTATGCGCTATTGACTCGCACAAGTGAATACTCGTATTTCCGTGAGGATGGGGTCGGCCAGCAGTTCATTCTGAAAACCTCATCGCAAGACCCCAAATCCACGAACGCGTCGAGCGTCTCCAGTTCAGTCCAATTCACTTGCGCGCGCCTATTCCAGTCGGCCGTACACTGGAAGCCTACCGACTCCAGCGTCGGGCGATGTGCTTTAACGATACTGGTAAACACAGGAAGAAAAACTGGAGCCAGTGTGAGGGTAGCTTTGGGTCTGCTGACCTCCCAGTCGTACCAGTGGACGTGCAACACGGCGAGAGACGGGAGAGTGTTGGGGGAGACGATGGGGGACAAGGGATTTCTCGAGTTGTCCATTGGCTTTGTTCTTCCAAAGAAAAGGGCCAGGGAAGTAAGATGAGGAAGAACAGCGTAGAGATTGGTGAGCTTGGTGAAATTTTCGACACGCCCAGAGGAAAATATGGTTATCTTGAGCGTGGTCAGTCTGCAGTGGGACTGTTGTATGAAGTTGGTGAATGCAGGGAGATGGTAGCTGTCGTTGATCTCTGTCTTGCGCAATGCGGGAAGCTCCAGGGGCGTAAGCCATGGATCGAGCTGGAATTGCGTGAACTCCTGTATGCTTGGACTGCTCACAGGAAGCCACGCGCTGTTCCATGGCACGGCATCCGTACCGAGCCTGCTCATTGTCAGCTTTAATAAGGATGTCGAGGAGACTGCCACGCGGAAATGATTCCAAGACGACAGCTCGCTCCAATGCTCGGGAAAATCGAGCTTTAGTTCTTGTATCTGATCCCATCTAAACTTGATTCCAAGATGCTGAAAGCCGCATTCTAGCTTTCGAAGCTTCGGTGCATCCTCGACCATTTGGGATACCGCATCCATAAGCTCTGGTACATCCTTCATGCGTGCGGAACGAGATTTCAACTTGAGCCACTCGAGATTCGGGAGCCTTCCTCGAAGTGTGGCGAAATCTTCTGGATCCAAAGGGGCATCTAAGTCAAGGATGAACCTACGCCACCGATGCGATTCGGGTAGAAGAACGGGAAAAAGCGCGCCCCCAGATCGGGGGTCCGTGTTCATGCCTAGGTCGATGTCCAATAGCGCAGTCCTGGTACGCTGAAGAGCGGAGTGCAAAAATCGATGCATGTTATCAACTTGGCGGGGCGAGAGACGCTCAATCCATGTGGTAACGACGATCGAGGACCACAGTCGTGTGGACAAGGAGGCTATAACATTCCATCGGCGACAGACTTGAAGAAGACGGTGTTGAGATGGCAAAGCACAGTCGTCGGGATTTTCGTAGGGAAGCCAAAGGTGATATCGGAACTGGCGGTAGTTATCGCAGGTATGGATGAATATTTTCTCCAGAATATCATCCGGGAGGCTGTCGATAGTGGCCATGGTCGTAGTAAGTCTGTGAAAAGTTGAATGAAAAGGCTAAGGCGAATTTGATGATCGATCAATTTGATCAATGCGCATTGTGCTTTGACTTCCAGTAACTACATACTCCTTAACCAGATAGGGTTGCCTCAAATGTGTGTGTCCTCGTCGGTTTGTGGCAGCATAAGCGTTACATTTTGCTTGTCTGATAAAATATGACAAGGATGCATTTGGTGACGGACAATCAACTTATGAGTCCAAGTCTAAGATGGACTTCTAAGTAGTGGAACGGAAACGCGTACATTGCTTCGGTACACGGGTACCTATGCGCTATTTTCTTGCACAAGCGAATACTCATACTCCCGCGCGCTGAGCCCCGCATATGGCCAGCAGTTCATTCGAAATATCTCATCGCAGGGCCCCAGATCCACGAATGCGTCGAGTGTCTCCAATGCCGCCCAGTCCACTCGACCCCCTCCGTCATACCCAAAGCGCACCGATTTCAGCGCTGGGCGATGCGATTTGATAATTTTGGTAAGTATGGGAAGAAATACTGCGGCCATTGCGACGGCATCGAGAACGTAGTCGGGCCTCCACTCAACTCGCAGCACGGCGAGGGAAGGGAGAGTGCTAGGAGAAACAACGGGGAGCAGGGAGCTAATGGAATTGTCCGACGGATCTGGCATCCTTTCCCGGAGGAGTAGTGTGAGGGAAACAAGGTGAGGAAGAACAGCGTAAAGACCGGCAATTAGCTTGTTAAGGTCGCTGGCAGATGACCGCCAGGGTAAGAAGCCTATGCTCATCTCGAGCGTGGTCAGGGCGCAGTTGCACCGCTGGATAAAGTGTGTGAATGCGGGGAGATGGATGTCGGCTTCAATGCTTGTCTTGCGCAATGCCAGGAGATCCAAGAGTGTAGGCCACTCTTCCCCCGTCGATTGTGTGAATTCTTGAACACTTGGACATCGAATAGGCATGTACATGTCAGTCGGTTGGAGGGTACGAGTCCACTCGAATGTCAATTTCACTAACGATGTTGAAGCGACGGCCTGATGGAAGTAATCCCAAAATGGAATCTGCGATTTAGATTTGGAACATTCGAGTTTCAGCTCCTGAATTTGGTCCCATCTGAACTTGATACCGAGATGGTCAAAGCAACAATCCAGTTTTCGAAGCTTTGGCGTCCCCTCAACCATTTGCGATACAGCATCGTTGAGTCCCGGCTTGTGGCCCTCACGGCAGACCTCTATTTCGAGAACTCTGCAAAATTCGAGAGGTGGTCTACGCCGAGGACGAAGCTACTCCACCGATGCGACTCGGATAGAACAACAGGAGCTATCGCCTCCCAGAGGCCGGGCTCATCGTTCATACGCAGGTCAAGGTCCAATAACGCCGTCCGGGAACGCTCTAGAGTGACGCGCAGAAACCAAAGCGCATTGTTCAAGTCGGTGGGCGCTGTCATCCCGCTCGCGAGCACGTATATTGAGGACCAGAGCCGTGTAGATGACGAGGCTATTGTATTCCATCGGCGTGAAACCTGGAGAAGGCGGTGTTGATATGGTGCGACACAGCCGTCGGGTTCATAGCGCCTGAGATTGAGGATATAGTAGGACGGTGAACATTCTGAGCAGGCGTATGTGAATATTTCTTGTAAAACTTCAGGCGGGAGGCGGTCAATAGTGGCCATGGTCGTAGTAAATCAATGAAAGGCAGATTTCATGATGATCGATCATCAACTTAAGCTTGTTGACCTTGAGGCTTGAGCTGAGGCTTGCAGAGTCCAGACTCCTGCCTCCAGGGTCATGGGGTCGACAGTGTGCTTCCGGGTGCGTGACGGCGACTGTTCCCTGTCCGAAACCTACCTACCTTAGTACCTACCAGGCTCCAGGGTTGCCTCAATGTGGTGTTTGTCTCGCCCACCAACCTGTCAAGCTTCAAGCTTCAAGCGTGACAAAAAGATAGTCTTCATGAAATAAGGGAAGCTCTCTCTATTATTTCTGCATTCAACACACATCAACGCGCAAGCGTGGCGCACAGCGACCTTGGAAGTTGGCTTGTGCGAGAGATTTTCTTCGCCAAATGCTCGAGATAAGTACCGCCATGGAAAATTCAACATCTCTCCAATAAATTCATTAGTCAGCTTCTTGCGTTATAGTCACGTTCATGATCGTGTCTCAAAAGCCTTATAAAAGCCTATATATTTCCACTCTTCGTTTCCCAGTACTCAACCACTTACCACCATGACGACTGCGACCAGCTACACGCCTCTTTCTGAAATCCCAAAGGTAACGAGTCAAACATAGCGCGACTGCAATAAACTCATTCTTTAGATCCATGCGGATTTGAACAAGACGTTCAAGAGCGGTGTCACACGCCCCGTCGCCTGGCGCCAGCATCAACTACTACAGCTTGCGCGCATGGTACAAGATAACCAGGATGCATTCGCAGAAGCCATCTTCAAGGTATACATACAATCCACCTCTGATTCCGAGTCCATGGGCTAACTCATTACTACAGGACATTGGCAAACCCGCTCTGGAAGCACGCGCATTCGAGGCCGTCGAATGCATGGAGCGCGCCATCATCTCCGCTGAGAGTCTACCAAAGTGGCTGTCGCCCGAGGTCAACCCGAAAGAGTTGTCCTCCTTACCAGCAGAAGCATGGAATCTCCGTGTCTACTACGAGCCCAAGGGCGTCGGTCTCATCATCGTGTGCGTATCCTCCCCTCTCCATTTCCCTCCTCTTGTCGACCAGGTGATTTATAACGACTGACGTATCGAAGTCCATGGAACTTCCCTATGATCTCTTCCTTGCAGCCTTTGATTGGGGCCATATCTGCTGGTTGCTGTGCCGCCGTTAAGATTTCTGAGCTCACGCCCGCGTATGGCGCGCTTCTCGCCCGTCTCTTCCCTCTGTATCTCGAAAATTCGGCATATCAAGTCATCCAGGGTGCCGTGCCAGAGATTACAGAGACGCTCAAGCTCAAATGTACGTATAGCATCTTGCTTCTGTCCTTCATACCACGCTGATATGGTTGCAATTGGGCAGGGGATCACAGTGCGTGGTCATATGGCCTTCCAGAGTATCGCTGACTGGTTAAGCAGTCCTGTATACTGGGAATGGGACTATCGCACGGGTCATAGCCACTGCGGCTGCGAAGCATCTGACACCGCTCACTCTCGAACTGGGTGGGAAAAGCCCTGTGATCATCGATATCGGCCACCCCGACCTTGAACTCGTTGCGCGAAGAACGCTCTTCGGTAAATGTGTCAATGAAGGACAGGTAGCGCGCACCCTGCTATTTTGACTTTTCGGCATCTGACTAGGGTTTAGATTTGTGTTAGCCCGGACTATGTTCTCCTGCCGAATAACAGGAACACGGCCATCTTGGGAATGCTCCTCGACGGCTTCAGAAGAGCGCTCAAGTCCTTCTACCCAGATGGCGAACCACTCAAGTCGGACTCGTACGGCCGTATCGCCTCGCGCGCGCATTTCGACCGAATCTGCTCCTTGCTTGACCGCACCAACGGCCTCGTTTTTGGCGGCAAGCGCGACGAAGAAAATCTTAAAATTGAGCCGACTGTGGTCTTTCTGAAGAGCGCAGACGATGCTCTAATGGAGGGTGAGATCTTTGGGCCTATCCTACCTATTCTCCAAGTTGCGTCCCTCGAGGAGGCCTGTAGATTTGTGCGAGATGGGTGTGTCCGAGTCTAAATGAATTGTGGAGGCGCTTTGCTGATCCAGCCATGCATAGCGACCCACCCTTGGTGCTCTATGCGTTCACCGAAGATGAAGGAATGAAGGACTTCAGTGAGCAATGCCATTGTTTCTACCGAGCTTTTGCTTACTCGTCATAGTCAGGGAGAAGACGATGAGTGGGAATATTTGCTTCAACGACACGCTATCCACTACTGCCTCCCGTGATATTCCGTTCGGCGGCGTCGGGGAATCTGGATGTGAGTGGCATTTTTCGATATGTTGTTGTGCTAGAATAAACTCCGCGCAGATGGCCGACAGACGACTCGATGTGGTTTCCAAGAGTTCGTGTACCAGAGGGGCACCATCGACATTCCGATGGCGTGAGCGATTTCTTCTCTACGTCGAATGCATGAAGTAGAACTGAAGCTGCTTGCAGAGCCGAATCGTCCCTTGGCGCACGTTACCCTCCATACACGGAAGAGAAAGTTGAGATAATGAGTGGTGTGTTGCGTACGAAGAGGATTCCAGCGTCCTCGCCAGAGGGAGGCTTGCAGGATAGAGTCTGAGCCCAAAAGCTTGGAAAGTCGTTAGTGAGCCTGAATCCTGGAGCATGCTTTGTCAAAGTATTGATGGACGAATGGAATGAAGTTTGGACGGAGTCCACGACCCCAGTCCGCGAATCAGTTGTATTACCACATATTAAGAAGTACCGTTATGTTGGCTCACCATACAAGGTCAGTTTTGTGAGAAACTTGGAGTTTACGATGGGAGGCTGTTGAGTTGAAAGTATTTGTCTAGCTAGTAGTAGTCGACAGGACTTAGTTTATTGCATCACGTTACCTTACCACCACCAGATGTCGGGCATGTCGGAATGCTAGACGATGCATCCGTATCGCTGGAACTCTCCTGCAACTTAGCGCGCGGAGTCTAGGGCCGGTATACAGTGTCCACGTTTTTAGTGTTGTCAGGGCACGGCTTTCTATTTCATCTTTCTGGAGTATCGCCATCAGACCGTGACGAGACCGCGACCAGTAGGCGCGCAGGGGTTCTCCCTCTTTTCTTCTTCTTCTCTTACCGCCGTTTCGCATGTACGCTGCGCGTTAAGCCAGCGGTGGACGACTTTTTTATCCCCCTTCTTTCTTTTGTTGCTTTTTCTTCTTCTTCGTCCACCGGCTGGCCCTTACCTGCGATCCATTTGGCCTAGTAGTATTAGACCGCGGCCGTCGTGATGCTCAGGCAGACATCGCGGAAATGGCTGAAGCAGGCGCTCCTTTGGTCTCGGGTTAAGCTCCTGGTGTGTCTCCCACTTCCTTCCAGTAAGACGATAAACTCACATGTCCCTCTCCAGTACGCCAGGATTACCCTCAACAAATTCACTACCATATACTTCATTGCCGCGGTCATCAACTGCATCGTACTCTCCGCGTTTCAAGGTGTCGCGTACAGTGACAACTCCATGGCCGGCGACCTTGTCGAGAGCATCGTTGTCAATTCCAATCTCACGACTGGTTTCACTATCGAGCGGGACGACGCGCTTTTCTACTGCGCAAATGTCCCCAAGACCATCAACACCTGCGTGCCTATCATACCTGGCAACTCGACGTTCTATGACCAGAACCAGAAGGCTATCACCAGGATTGGAAGTAATCATCTCCAGGCGCATGCCCACAAATCCAAAGGAAAGGTGCGTTACAGTTACCTATAAAGCGCGCCCTGTCGCATCAGGCTCACCAGTTGCTTAGCGCGAAAACGACGGATGGGTCACCCTTGATTCAACGCCTGTGTTCGACGACTCCGGAGAGACCGTCGGTGTTATGCTTCAGTCCGGTGCCGTGCTTCCCATGCCCTGCCTCCAGTCTTTCAACTGGCTCAGTGACCTGTATGTCGTCAACCGATATCATCACTTCCTTCCAGAACTCACATGCCACAAGGCTTCGGGATGCGCGCCGCGAGGACGTTGTTACGCTGGCCTTTCAAATTTGGATGCTGTCGCTGTCGCTGGTAACGGTGCGCATCAATTTTCGCTCTACTCAATTATGGACAAGCGAATTGAAATTGGTTTCATTATAGATCCTCAACGAGTCTCTTCCGCATCTGGTTGCTTCTCTCGCAAGCCATGTCCTGGGTACTGCCTGGGCAGCGTTCCGCGTCGCAAACTCGAAACAGCAAGAAAAGCGCTATCGCAACCTTGTCGTGCGAGGGCTTTGTGATAATGTTGATATTATGGGCAACTGGTGGGAGATCCGGACGTCGCATACGGTTCGTCGCTCCGTTTACCATTGCCATCAACATGGGTCTGACCGTAACCACAGATCCCAGTCATCGTCTTCCACCTGGTTGCGCTTGCAGTTCTCCTCTACCTTTCGACTACGTTGTACAAGGTATACTCGCAGCAGTCATACGGCCGCGTTGGCGCTTCTCCCGTGATCAACAACATCTACAAGGTGAACTCTCCCGCGATGTGACAAGATTAGCGCTTGTGCTCATTTGCTTCTTAGTTTGTCTTGATGTTGTCGGTATGTCTCCAGCTTGTGGGTTTCTTCAGCATTGCCTCCACCGGCATGTGGGTAGACAAGATTCTGGCGCTTCGCTCGAGAGATGTTGTGACACACTTGCCCATGTATCTCGCGTCGTTCATCACAGTCCTAGTCGTATGTTTTCCCACCCCTTTCGCAGGCGTTTTGTTCACGTATTCCAAATCCTAGTGTGAAATCCCTTGGGTGGTGCTTGGATGGTTGTCCGTCCGCCGGGAAAACAAGATTCTCTTCTTTATCTTCATGGTTCTTTCGACGTTCATTCTCGGAATATCCTCTTTCCTGTTCAGCAGTGACCGTATGTCTATTTCCCCGAATATCACCAACACCACTAACACTACTTAGTCTTCCGCGCAACCTTCAACTCCTGGCCGTTCTTTGCTACGGTTACGATTACATCGTATGTGCTACTTGTAGCCAATTTTGTGCTGGCGATAGTCTGCCGGATGCATTTTGGCAAAGGGCTTGCTCAGTACTGTATGTTTTTTCGTTCGTATACACGGTGCCTTTGCTCATCATGCTCCAGTGAAGGTCACTGAGACTCTAGAGGGAATTGACTTCACACCTGTCAACATCCCAAGAGGTGGCGTCGACTACGACCAGGACATCAAAGTTCGACTCAGCTCTGATTCGTCCATTCTCGTGCGCGAGAAATATGACGAGGAAGCACAGCGCATCCAAGAGCCAGTGTCCATAGTCACACGCCCCGGGCGTACCGGCATGAACCATCTCTCCATCTACTCTGACAACAACCGACCGACGTTGCATTTGAACGGCACCCCGCCTGTCGCACGGAGCGTCATTGGCTCGCGAGCCTCGACAGCGTCAATTACCACAACCAGCACCGAGTCCTCAGCGCCATGGCGCTATGAGATTGGCGTTCCACCAGTCCCTGCTGTGACAAGAAGCCCATCGACGCAGACTATACGCGGAGCACCACCCAGCACCACAGGTTCCCTATCTCGCAGCGCATCCTCCGTATCAAATGCTGCATCCACACTCATTCCCTCGGACACAAGCTCGTCCAGATACTCACAGACCTCGGGAAACACCAACAACATTCGGCCAGACTCACCTAATGTGATGCCGCCGCCAGCGTATGTCGCCATTCCGCCGTCTGCTGCGACGCCGACGCCGACGTGGGCGCCGCCGCAACCAGCAGCAGCAGCATCCATGCCACCAGCGCATACCCGCTCAGACTCTGCATCCTCTGCACGGTACATTCCCGCTCGGAACAACTCACGCGGAGGTGGACTGCCCAGCAACCCTCGCGCCGGGTCTCCTGTTTTGCGGCGCCAGCCGTCGCAGTACGCTGGACCGCCCAAGGAGGGGTACTTCTAGTACGATTGCACAGGCAATGGTGGACGGCTTTATTGCGAAGATGATGTGCTATGGCATTAGAATATGGCTTTTATGTTGTAATTTTGGGGCATGATCTCTTGTACACTCTTAATCTTGACAATCTGACCTCTGTGAGGTTTTTTTAACGAGATTTATGGCACCCAAAGGCTTAGCTGGTGCCGTGCTTACTTGCGGGAGATTGGATTTGATCGCTTAACTTGAACGTCAACACTCTTGCATTGGTGTTATCTGAAGTGCTAGCAATGTAGGGCGGTTCTTGGTGCAGTAGTAACAAAGAGTAACAGCATGACTCTGAGATGTTGGTCGTCCACAAATTGCCATTAGTATTCTCACTCCAAGATCCACAATTCATTAGCGAAGATACTGTTCTAACGATGACTGAAGCTGCCCAACGCCAAAGTGATCCAGACAAACCAGTCGTGACACTTGCTCTGGATGGTCGGATATAACGACAAATTATAGAGGTAGGCGTTTTAGACTGCAGTCTACCGTGGGCAGGTTGGTCACATACATATGTGCCTGCTTATTACATATACCGTCTATCTCTGGTCTGGCTATTCTGTCAAACAGAGGACGTAGGCTTTATTGATTACCATCACAATTAGAAATCTGGCCTGGCTAAGTTACTCAGCCGTTACACAATGGCGGTACTCCCATTTTGGGCATTACAGTGTGGTCGAAACGTATTATAAGGCGGGTTATAGTTAGATACCTGCACTCGCTTCACCCTCTTTCACGGAGATGCTTCGCCAGCTGTATCCTTTCGCGCTCATTGCTGCGGTCTTCGCTACAGAGTTACCAACGATCCTCGTGGACGACGCGACGTTTGTTGGGACAAGCGATGCAGGTGTCGAGAGTTATCTAGGTATTCCGTTTGCACAACCTCCGTATGTATGACTTACACTCTGCTTCACGATTTCTAATGCATTTACAGAACAGGAAGTTTACGGTTCAACTTGCCTCAGGCAGTCGAGGCATATTCGGGCACAGTCAATGCAACCAACTACGGCCCAGTGTGCCCACAACAGCTGTTGAGGCAAGCCCCAGACCTTTCTGGTATTCCGAATGCCACTGCAGAACTTGTATCAAGTGGATACGTGGGCCCGACTGACTACGGCGAAGATTGTGCGCAAACTCTCGCTTCCTTTTGGGTAGCTTGCACAAATTGACCCTTGAGTAAAAGGCCTGTCTGTCAACGTTATCCGTCCCGCCAATGCGGATAACTACACTGACCTCCCAGTGGTAGCGGTATGTTTTCATCTCAATCATCTCATGTCTAGCTCAATGGTTTTCGATTTAGTGGATGTTCGGAGGTGCATTTGAAGTCGGCGGGTCTCCCTTGTAAGCAGCTAGTCTCTCTATATCTTGGAGCTATGTTGATCCTCTTTGTAGCACATTTACCCCATACCATGGCACCGACCTGGTTAGCCATTCCATCAGCATCGGCAAGCCCGTCATCTATGTCTCAATGAACAATCGTGTTTCTGGTGAGCCCCCAATTTTACGATGAATTCAACCGAATAACCAGTATTGGGAAAGCTTTCGGATTCCTAGCCAGCAAGGAGGTCAAAGATGCAGGCGTCGGCAATCTCGGCCTTCACGATCGTGAGTAGTACTCACGCCCCCGTGACCGTGATCGCGCTTGACATCTCCTTCAAGAACGTCTAGCCTTGAAGTGGATACAGAAGTATATCGGTTCCTTTGGCGGGGATGCCTCTCTGATAACGCTGTGAGTTCTTCCCTCTACCCTCTTTTTCACAATACTCACAACATGACTTTGATAGTTGGGGCGGCTCCGCCGGTGCCATCTCGATAGCATCACAACTCGTTGCATACGACGGGAACACAGAAGGACTTTTCCATGGTATATTCGCCCAGTCAGGATCTCCGATGTCCGTAGGAGACCTTACAGATGGCCAAAAATGTACGTCGATGTTCCCCGGTACCCATGATGTCTTGAACTAAGTTGGTCCGTGCAGACTATGATTTTCTCGTCGAAGAGACTGGATGCTCTGATGCGACGAGCACCCTGGATTGCCTTCGAGAGGCCGAGTACGAGACACTACTACAGGCCATGAGCAAGACCCCTCTGGTGTGGGACTACGAGGTACATGCTCCCGGATCTCTTTCGCCTGGCCGCGGTGCACTGACAAGTGATCTAGTCCCTGCATCTTGCCTGGCTTCCCCGCGTCGATGGCGTGCTCTTTTCCGACAACCCACAGAGACTGCTTGAACAGAAGAAGGTAGCACAAGTACCTATAATCACAGGAGACGCGGACGACGAGGGAACACTGTTCACGTTTAGCCAACTCAACATAACGTATGTCCATCCCTTTCTCTCTGCCTTCATCGTTTTGACATGACTGTAGGACCGATGAGGAGTTTTCCGAATACATAGCAACCAACTACCTCCCGGGCGTGCCAGAAGACGACGTCCGTGAACTCCTCGAGCTCTACCCTTCAACCCCGTCCGAGGGTTCCCCATTCGACACAGGGGACGAAAACGCCCTCACGCCACAATTCAAGCGTCTCGCTGCCATCCAAGGAGACATTATGTTCCAAGCTCCCCGTCGCTTCCTCCTCAACGCTCTCGCAGGCTACACCGACATTTGGACATTTAGTGCGTACTTGCCCATACCACAGTGACCTCAACATCTTATAAAAATCCACAGTTTACCGAAGGGACAAAAACGAGACACCGGGAATGGGCACGTACCACGGCCACGACGTCGCGAACAGCTATAGTGGTGGCGAGCTTGCCGACTATCTTGTGAACTTCATGTACGACTTGGATCCCAACGGCGGTAACAGCACTGTGTGGCCTAAATGGACACCTGAGGAACGGAGCATCCTGTCACTCGACGATGGCGAAACGCCAGTCAGTGTTCAGCAGGATACGTTCAGGCAGGATGCGATTCAGAAGGTGTGGGAGGTGTTTTTGGAGTATCCTTGGGCTTAGAGGTTAGTTGCACCTGTGTTCGAATAGAGTAGTCTGAATGCGAAGTTTTGCGCTTTCGATGAGGTCGTGCTCTATAATCTTGAGCTGCTTTCTCTAGTCGGGCCTGCATATCAGCAAAGAAATCCACTCAAATCACAATGAGGGAAGAATACAACAAGTAAGGGTTCAGTCATTATTGTCCGACCCAAGCACAGCGAGATCACGCAACAAGAATACACTCTCCTCTACCCGCATCTCTAACACCGTCAGCCTCTCCTCCTTCTGCTCCCACGCTTCCAGCACGTCCCTATCCAGCGCAGACAACAACGACAAATCTGCCTGGACGTCCTTCCGTGCCCGCTTCTCCAGCACCGTCTTCACCATCTGCTCCTCCTTCTCCGTCTGTCGTCGCACGCCAATATTATAGAGAGTTTTATACAGTTGGAGAAGGATGACCTGATACGCTTTGTTCAGGTCAATGTACCACAAGTAGAACGTCCGTGTAGGATTCCGGTCCGCCCCTCTGGGCACCTCCGACGTGCTGATGATAGATTCCCCAGCAAGCGCAGACAATTTTGGTCGGACGTCCTTGGTCGCCATCATCGCCACTTTGCTAATCTAGCAGGTCCAGTCAGATACGAAGGGCACAAGGGATTGGAATTGGCCAACCTGTTTCTCATCCATCTTGCCTGTTTCGAGAAGTAGACGGATGATGCGCACACCCTCAGTGCCGTGTCGTTCTCGGACAACAGCCTCAAGGACCCCGCGCTTCATCCGCTTGCCCACAGTCTCGAACTCAACATGCACTTTCTGTGAATCGAAGGACACAAAGGCGGCTGCGCGCGCCGTCAGCGTTGGATTGTCGGCGTTTGAGAGAATACCAAGGTATTCCTTGATACATTGAGCTCTGTTGGCTTGTTTTGACGAGGTCAGGACAAGGCCAGACGCGAGGTTATCGTTGGCTGTTAGTTGGCCAGCTATGTTCGCTATCGTGATGGGTTCTGCAGTGGATATGAGCAAGGGAGGAGGGTAATGGGTGTTCGGGTAGCGCACCTGTCCGTGCTTCTGCGAGGGAAAGTTGTTGTTGTTCTGTTACTTTTAGCGCCGCTCGTACCACTGCAGCTGCCCCTTCATTATATCGTTGTCGAGCGGCGCGCTCTATTAACTAAGGAGTTATGAGCATAAGTTGGGATGCGCGGTTGGCGCCTCGTACGGTATTGCGAATGTGAATGTTGAAGCGTTCTGCGTTGATGCGGAAATATGCGGTTTCCTAATTGCACATGAGCCAGAGCACAGCGTGGGATGATTCAGACGCACATTTACGCGTCCTTTCACGGTCTGGATCGGTTCAGGACTAGAGTGCTAAATGATGATGGCGACGCACCAAGCCCTCGCTCTCTGCAGCAGCCTCTTCACGTTTCCACATCGCGTATGCAACCTCTTTTGCTTCCCGTAACTGTTTTGTTGTCGGTAAACCAGAAATTTTGGCGCGTTCAGCAGCCTCGTATTTGATAAGCTTGTCTCGTGGTGACTGGTGTCCAAGCGCAGTGGCTGGCTTGAGATATCTGAGCTTGACCAACTGAGTCAACGCTTTGTTATAGTCCTTCACGTCTGCTATCACGTTAAATGAAATCGCATTTATAGGAAAGGGCACGCACCACTGACAAAATGGGTCTCCTTTATTTCGCGCATAATCTCCTCCGGACGCAGCTTCCCGTGGTCAAGCACCAGTTCTAATATTTCCCTTGCCTATGTGCCGTTAGCTATAGGTCATATTCTGACATTGGAAACACGCACCTTGACCCCAAGGTTCTCTTCTGCAATCCACGCGTATCTCCCATATCGTAATCGCGTCAAACACTCTTCAACATTGATTTCCAGCGCCTCTTCTTCTCGATCCAGCGTTGCATGCCACAGCAAATTGTGCTGCACTAAAACAAGGATGCAGGCGCGCACGGTGCGCGGCTTCAGACCAGAGTATCGGATGAGATGTGGTAGCGTGAGTCGTCCGCGCGTGAGAAGGGTAGATGCGACCGTCTGGCAGTGGATGAACAAACAGCACGAAAATGATTGGAGAAATCACTGCTCACAGATGTCAGGCTGCCAAAATGGGAGTCAATTATCTGCACGCACAGTCGGGCGGTGTGGGCGTCGGCCATGGTTTGCAAATTGGAAGGCCAAGGGCTATAACGGGCAGCGCATAGGTCGCAGATAGGTCAAAGTCAAAGTTCTAAACGCAAGAGTCGATCATTTTGATTTTCGGATCAGCGGCCCGTCGCCACCGGCTTCAGTTTAAACTTGAAGTCGCGTTCTTGATCTTTCAGAACCCAATGACATGAAGAAAAATGCATTTTAAAGGCAAATGCAGCCATAATAATGATATAACATGAAATAGCACTAGTACTCGATACCCAATCGCCGCAATCAAATGAACACCCAACGACTTTAGTTGAACTGTAGAGCGCAAATCAGTATGGCTGGATATGCTACGTATGAAAAACCTACGCAGTCACCACATGCTTTGCGGTCAGCCATACAGACGGTGCCAGAGTCAGTCACTTGAACGCGACCGTTGACCGTGCCCTTCGACTCAGATCTGCAGCCAAGCAGCTGGCCCACGGCGGTGTGTACATCCTCCCCTAGAATCCAAATGAGCATGAGATACAGGGAATCAAAAAATGAGGTGACTTACACAATGGGGTCCTTGAGGAAGTGTAGATGCAGCAGTTGCCGTAGCATGTAGGGTTGTACTCGAGCGTGATGCCAGAGTGGCAGGTCGCGCCCCATGTCGCGTCTTGGTAGTAAGGCCAGTTGTCGTAGAGGTGTTGGCAGTCCGAAAGCGTCGCGTCGCCCGCTACACCGCACTCTGGCTTGTTGGCGTTGTTGGTCTGGCGCAGCTCAAGGCTGGGTGCAGCAAGAGCGACGGATGCGAAAAGAGCAAGAGCGGTGAAAGACTTCATGTTTTTGAATGTAAAATGAGAAGCTTCGAAGGCGAAGAGAAGAAAAGGCTTCGAAGTTGGGGGTGAAAATGGGTGGGCTGATGAAGTTGAAGGGGAAAAGATTGCTGCAGAAAAACGGCCTTTTTGCGTCAGGTTTTATAGCCTCTGGTATCTGATGGGATCTTCCGGAGGATGTCATATGGCTTATCTTTCATACCGAGAGACAAGAGGATCCTTCCCAGAAACATCCAAGGCGATGAGTTCGGAAGTTCCAAGTTGCATAGTGGCCATAGAGATGCACCTCCGAGACCGTCAATTTGGCGGATTCACATGGATGCCGCGCACATCGCTTCCTCTGGCCCTGCTTCACTGTCTTAGCGCCTCAGTGGCACATCAAAATGAGGCGCAGACTGGGCAGGTGCGAGTTCTCGGTTGTTGTTTGAAAGTGGCGTACGAAACGCTTAAATTTGATGGGGCTATGCAAACTTGGGCCTGAGTCGAACTGCCAACCCAAGTTCCAACCGCCTGCGCTGCTGGGCATCCACAACCCTCGTAGCGGCGCTCGCGAACTGGCCTTGGACCGCGGACGAAGACAAAGACGGAGAGTAGTACTGAGTAAGTCTTAATTAAGTGTATGTTTTTCCAAATTGTGTTGTGCCTGTTCACCGGCTCACACGGCGCGGAGGCATTGGTCAGCGACACATAACCAATCCAATCTAAAAGTCCAAGGTCATGTTGAATCCTGTGCAGACAGAGACGCTTCATGTTTGCGACGAGGACGACCATAGGCTGAAAGATTAGACCAAGTCCAGTAGCATCGTAGCCACCATGATTGAGACTCGCTGAAACCTGGCACTATTTTGCTTTCTTCCGCTCAGGGCGTGCCTCATGAAGATGGACTAGAAGCTATAAAAGCCAACCAAGTTTCCTCAGCATTCCCCAGCACTCAGCACTTTTCACTTCTCTTCTTCGCTGCCGCCTCTTACTTTTCAACTTCTTCACCACCTCTTATACTTTTCGACACCATGTTCGCCGCTTTCTTCCTACTTTCCGCGGCCACTCTCGCCGTCCAGGCTGCCTCCCCCGATGCCTCCATTGCAGGCCTCCTTGCGATGCGCGACTGGTCCAATCCGGTTTCTTGTGGTACCACCCAAGACGCGACGCTCTCCGCTTGCCAGTCTCTCCTCGACAACTGGCAGCAGAACCTCCCCATGGAGAACCACTGCACCTACCATGCCACGGGCGATGCATGGAACGTCGCTTCAGTCAAGGGCTGTAAGTTGCCTAGTTATCGCAGCTGTTCATCGCAGGCTGACAACCTTTTTCAGGCTCTGTTTATATCACCAACAGCAACGCAGAGTCTGGCGCTGTCAAGGAGGCCGTCCAGGCGCTCCTTGGCTGCGCTTCCGTCTCTAAGGGCAAGGTCAACGGCCTCACGACGTTGAGCGATGGCTCTGGTGTCTGCATCGGCGGAAACGATGGCTGCGGAGAGTGAGTTTCCCTTCCACATTCAATGAGGGCCACATTTAACAATATCCCAGCTGCTTCGACGATGGCGACTTCAACCCACCCAGAGACAGGCGCGATGAAGTTGCCGTAGTCGAGCCCCGCCAGAAGGCCGACATCGCTGGCAGCATCGCCGAGCTCGTCAACGCCATCCTTGGTGGCCAGTCTGCCGATAACACCGCGCGCGCGAATACCGTCAAGAACGTCCGTGACGGCCTCGCAGCGGAGTACAACAAGAACGTCGTCGTCTGCCACACCAAGCATGAGGCGCACTGGGACGGTGTCCAGGGCGTTGACTGGTACCACGAGCACTTTGAGGTCGACATCCAGATTGGCGGAACCATTGGCTACGAGGTGTGTTCTGCTTCCCCTACTGTAGCGAATATACTCTGACAAGAATTCCCAGGTGTATGTTGCTAGCTCTGGCACATTCAAGCGCAACGGCGATGGCGGCGAGATCAACTGGGGATGGAGCGGTGTCCTTGCCAAGGACAGTGAAGAAAATGGTTCTCGACTTACTTTTGCTTCCCGGTAAACGGCACATTGTCCGGATGTAGTAGTCGGGTATTTTAACTTTTATTTATCAGTGTCTTTGCAATTACCTTTGTTTCTTTACATGACTCCTCATGAATGCGATGTCACTTTGGTTCCCAATTTCGGCCCGCTTCCTCGTGTGCTGCAATGGCCTCGAGACTAGTATTGTCATTCCTGAAGCTAACGCGGAGCGAGAGCGTTGTACCAAGATCTCACTAGATGGCACTGTGTTCAGTCGCTGGCCACCACCTCAGAGTGACTGTTTTTGTATCTGAACGCCGACTATACAGCAAAGCCCGCGTTCGCACCATGTCTGCACTGTGAACATTTGTTGTCGCGCACACCCATTCTACAGCACTGGGTATACCAACGACATCCAGCATCGAGCGAACTGACATTGGTCAGGCCAACCCAGACGGATGGAAAGATAATACAGTAAGTACATCATGTAAACGACAAAGAGCATACAAGCATGGTTCATATCGTCCCACCTCCTCAATGTTTATGTTTATTATTGTCAATTTTCTCCACCGTTCAAAGTATATCGCCCCCATTCCAAACGCTGAAAGGTCAGTAGCATCAAGCAAGTACGGTTACAGAATAATCAAATCAAAGAAGCTAGACGTCAAAAAAAGCATGTAGAAGGAAATGCACTTATGCCTTTCTTTTTTTCTCTACGTCAGAGTGGTTGTCGAGCCGTGAGTATGACCCACGTCGAGCGATGGGGAAATCACCACCCATCACTCGGCGTCGGCCACATCCACAGTCTGGGGCTCGACCTCGACCCGCGCGCGTTTGTTTCCTGCTGAACCTTCAGCTCATGTCCTAGCCATTCAAAAGTGAACGTACCAGGCGACACAGGTCGGGAACCATATAAGGCCAAATCGGCAGGATAGTCATCCTCCAGCTCGACCTCTTCTCGGCTTCGCTTTGTCGCCAGCCGCACCGGGCTCGCAACCTCCGAGTCTCCATCGGAGATCGTGCTCTCGCCATAGTCGTCTGCCCATTGCTCTAGCCCTTCGGCGTCTGGCAGGTCTGCACCTGCAGGGACTTCCTCGACGACATCGGCAGAGGCATCCTCCTCTGGAGCGGCCACAGCATCGAAGGCATCCACAGGCTCGTATTGGTCTTCAGGCGCATGATCGGCGGCAGTCTCAAAGTCGTCAACGTTTTCGGGCTCGCCCTCGACATATTGATACGATTCTGCATCATACTCGCCGGTTTCTTCGTTCCAAGCGCCAGTGTCTTCTTCGTAGAGCTCCTCGTAGTCATCCTCGTACACTTCTTCTGGCGTGTCGTCCGGTGAAGCAACGTCATTGCTTTGCTCTGCAGAGACATGAGCACAAATTCGGTAAAGGGAACATTAGATGGCCTCACCTTCTTGCGCTGCGGTATCGCCCTCGGGTCTAGAGTCTGTTTCTGTAGCCACGCCCCCATCCGGTGCGACGTGCTCAGAAGCATCTACAGTGCAATGAGTAAAGGACAAAAGGTTTGAATTGAACGACGTACCAATATCTGTCTTATCATTCTCATTCAATGTCAATTCAGCGACAGCTGAAAATCCGTCAGCAGGTTCACCAGCGCCATTGTCGAGAAACCAACAGTAATCTTCTTCATCGTAATCGTCCTCATCGTCGGGTAAGGGAGGTAGTTCTTCAGCAGTATGTGATACTTCGAGAGCCTCTGCTGATGGCGGGACTGGTGGAAGAGCAGGCTCTGATGCGCTCCTCTGCAGCAGAGCTGTCTCATCGCTGGCGGCAAGCTCTTCGGCTTCGGCATCGAGGGATGCCTGAGTTTGTTCGAGAACGGTCGATGCTGCTTCCGTCTTGTCCACTTCTGCAAAGGGCTGGATCGGTTGTGGGTGCTCAGATTCGTCGTGCATGGTATCGGCAGGGTTTTCTACTGGTGTCTCGTCAGTGCCAATGGAATTGACGTCGCCCGATGCCGCCGTGGTCTCGGTTTCTTGTGTATGGTCTACATCTGCAGGCGCGTCTGATGCATGCATGTCATAACCTGAGTGTGCATCGGGCGGGTAGTCGTGTGAACGGTTAGCCTGATCTTCCTCGGCCTCGAGAGCCTGAGCCTCTTCAACATTTTCGGCTTGTGCAGCGTACTCTTCGGAGGAGGGATCTTCCGCCGCCGCTTGTTGCTCAGTGGTATCCTCAGCTAATAAAAGAATTAGTCTGTGCTCAACACGGAAAATGAACAACCATACCGGGACCAATATGACCCTCGGCGCGCAAGCGCACTTGCTCTTGAAGATACGAAAACCGCCAGATGAAGTTGGGTTCCGTTCTCAATGTCAGCCGAAGTGAACCGCTCTTAAACAAAGTATCATGCATCATGGTCAGTTCATCGATAGTAACTGCGCTGGCGTGCTCGTGGACCTAGGGCAATAGGTGAGTACGCATGTATCCGGTATGATACAGGCAACATACCTCTGGAATAGTAAGCTGAAGTTCTTGGGCATCCAGAATGAGCTGAGCTGGCGCAGAGAGGTCGATACGTTCGGCGACGGCTGCTTCCTCGCGTAGAGCACGGAAAACATGGTGCAAACCGTCCCGGAACAGCGTCGGCCGATCTTGGAACAAAACGGGCAATTCACTGGCATCTGCAGACGAGGAGGATGCAATATTTGGCTGGCTGAATAAACAAAGGTTGCCTCCGGGAAGCGACAGCAGAACACCAAGCGGAACAGGGTCTTCAACATAGGTAGCTTCTTGACCATCAGTGGTCTCGGCTGGAAAATCGACGCCCTCAACGTGTGACTGGCCTTCATAATTCTCTGTTTCCTGAGCGTCGGTGGTAAGGTCCGCCTGCGACTGTTGTGCCTCCGTAGACATGTCACTGGCATCAGCCTGCCTCGGATCCTCTGACTCGGTGAGCGGTGCCTCTGCGACTGACTCCGACGCGTACTGGGGCGCGTCGATGGCTGTCTCAGACTGAGGATCGTCGTTGAGCGACTCGGCGGGATATTCCGAATGCGCCTCTGCTTGCGCCGGCTCGACGTGGACCATTTCTGTCTGAGGCTCGACATCTAAGATCGGCTGCGCCGGTGTCATGGGCAGGGAGGGTATAAACGCATTCGGGGGCTCCGCTTGTATGAAAGGGTCGTGATGGGCGGAGGTGGGTTCCACTGGAGTGAATTCAAAGGCCTGGACGGCGATGGGCGGGGCGTCTTCCACCATATCGACGGTGTCGCCTGGGTAGTCGGCCACTGTTCCGACATCCGACATCTCGTATTCCTGGACGGCGCCGTCTTGGTCCATGTCATTGTCGTTGTAGAGGTCGTCTGTCTCCATTTCGTGTGACCAATTGGTGTCTAGGCCGGCGTCCATCTCCATATCGTAGCTTTCGTCGTACATCTGCATATCAAATGGTGAGTCGGACATGGCGACTGCGGTCGTCATCGCGGGCAACGGCGAGTGCGGGTGCGGGCGACGAGTTATTGAGCGGTGGTGGTAAAAGGGTAAAAAGTGGGCTTATGTCAGCGGCAAGAGCTCCGACGTCACTCTGATCGCGCCTGTTGCTCGTGCACTGTCACCTCCAAGTCAGCCGGAAGACAATGAGCGTTGCAGAAGAACAAGGAGAAATTGCCGCGTCCACTCGGGCAGTGGACACCGAGTATCTTGTTCGCCAGTCCATGACCGCAGGCTACCAACTCTTCTCGGTGATTACCCCGCCTGCCTACCTCGCATTTACCCTCTCGCGTTATGGTCGGAAAAGCTTCTCTTTTAACCGGCTACTGCGTGCCACTTGGATTGGAGGAGTTGGAGGTCCGTTCCTTTCTCTTTGAAACATCAATTTTCGTCTAAACATCACAAGGTATTGTGGCGGGTGGCGCATTTGGCTACGCGCGCTACAACTTCTCGAGCGATGAACAACTCCGTAAACAGCGCATTCGGGTTGCTTACGACGTAATTTATTCACTCAAGAGTAGCGAAGCATACTAACGAGCCTTTCAGACCAGCCGTATACGCGCAGAAGATCATGGTGTAATAGGCTCGGTCCTCTTTGCTGTTCTCCTTCCGGCATTTTTCTGGAGACGTGCATTCACTGGAAACTGTATGTCTGCGCTCGTACCGTAAAATGCTCCTTGGCTCACGCATATTTCAGTGATTTTGGGTGGCGCTGGTATAGGAAACAGCGTCGGTATGATATGGCATTATGGCAGGACGTTATCAGGAGACCCTCCGCCAAAATCAAAAGTCTCTTTTTGATACTGAAATACACCCTCGTATACACTTCTCAATACCATTTCTCAGGTTCATGCATTCAACAGTGAATCGTCGACATGTGCTACTAAACAGTCTTATAGTCGGCTGTAAAATCTCAAAATAATGCACGGAAAGTCTCATTTCGTCGCATTGGACGGCTCAGTAGCTGAGGAACACAAGCTGAATCCCCTTTTGCACATGCACCTTACATAAGCATGAACTTGAAGACGTGATCGGGTGGCACCGATGACCGAGGCTACCAGTACTGGCAGTACAGGTATCCGGCACACATCCATATCCCTTTGTAATTAATGACAGGTGCACGTACGGACGGGTAGGGGTGGATGTATGCAGAGATGCGCAGCTACGGCTGAGCGGCAATTACCTGTTGGCCTAAGGCGCGCCGCTTCCTCCCTCCGTCTAAATACTGTATCCACCCCAGAAAAATACGCAAAACTGATTTCAGCGATAGTGTTTACCTGATTTTCCTACATCCTGCTCGCTTCTCCTCGTTCTTTGTTACGTATACGAAGCTCACCAACCAGGCGACGAGGAGAACCAGCCTGGAGAGTGCGAAGTCCCCGAAGATACTCCCGGACAAAGCGGGCCTCAGCGAGAGCCAAGCGAAAAATGCGAATTCTGGACCATTTACTCACATGATTTTCCAATACATTCAACTAACATTTCTATTTGCGAACGCATTGTCGCACGGAGGTCTTTGTGCTTCTTATCTCCGTCTCATCATGTATATGTTGGTGTCATTGGACATTCGAGAGGAAACCTCGGAGGTGGGGGACCCTCTGCACAGTAACACTCCCTGCAAATCTATAGACATGTCTCGGTGCCTTCGCAATCGATAGTGAAGGTAAAGGTTCTTAATTTCTGTAAGCGAGGAGCCTGCTCATGCATGACAGGTAACTTCAAAGTTACACCGTTGAATGTGATGGGGACAGTTATGCCTACTCCAGCAAGTGGAATAAGCAGCACCGTCGATACAAAACCCGGCTTCCTTCTCCCAATGTATGGGCTTAAGCACCTCTTTTAACGTCGTCGAGGATCGAGAGGTACAATGTTTTTCTACGTGTAATTTTTTTTGACTTGGAGCCCGCGTAAGAAACTCACACAGCGCCCACAGATGCTCTAATGCTTTCAAGTTGGATGCAACTATGTAATCAAGTTTGTCTGACTGACCCGGGGAGCCAGGACACGGGAGGTCCAAACAGGACGCTGGAGATCACATCGGATACGAGGAATCTGGATGGGAGCCCGTGTGAGCAGGCGATACTTAGATGTTGCCGGCTCGGTCATCGCACCTCTCGAGTCCAATCAGTTAGTATATCGACTATTTTGCTCATGTGAACGTTGAAAAAAGGCACACCGCCGTGCAGATTTCGGACTCGACGAGAGCACGATCCGCTTTTGTATTCTCAGTTCTTTCAAGATTCTTACGGGCGTATTTCGATGCGGCGGGTTCAGCGCCTGGACCGTCACCTCGGTGCTCGGACGAGGACCCGGGTGATGACGTATACTCACGGTTTAAATGGCCAGGCACCGTTCTCGCGTGGCGCGGCTTGCGCCGGAGCGTGCCACTGCCTTTCGTGTTCGCCACAAGCCAACGGGAGGCAGTTTCGAAAGACCGTGACTGGTAATTTCTCACCTAGGATCTATGTGCCCAGGACCCTGACAACCCTCAAAGGCCCGGCCGACCCGCGCAGCCAGCATGCGGGTTGAATGGCCAGCGCCCACGAATATTCCAGCAATTGTGAACTGAATTATAATATTTGAGTTGCCTAACCAGGGGGCAAAGCTTGGTGCTCCGTTAAGATCTTTGAACTGGTCCCCACTGACTCCCGAGGTGTCTCCGGGCCCCGGTGATGATGTATACGACCCACCGTTAGTTCAAAAGACGCGTCCGTGAGTAAGCGACGCGACTTTCTCTTTCTTTCCCCACACCTCCTCCTTCATTTTCTCTTAATTTACCTTCGTTGGGAAAGAAGCACACTACGGCAACATTGCCTATCGGTGCCTTGGTCGACCGTCGTCCAGGGTTTGACACTGAGCAGAAGGTGTTCGTTGTTACGCCTCAGTGAATTTTGCACACTTCCTCGGGCCTCGGGCCTTCTTTGTATATCTATCTACCACTCGGACCTGATATACCTTTGAAGCCTCGCTACGCCTTGTCCAGCTCCCCTCCGGGAGGGTTTGTGAGCTCCACTTTTCTTCACGCGTCCATCAGACTCACCCATTCACACCCAGGCATGGATCTCTCAGCAGAGTCCTACCGCGAAGTCGTCAAGCATGTCGGATCGCGCGCAGACCTCGCCGCACTTTCGCGGGTATCCAGAGCCTTTCGAACCGCGGCCGAGCGCGCGCTCTACAACACGCTCTACATGTACGACGTCGAGGATACGATGCGCCTCTGCGACACGCTTGCACGACAGCCTCGTGTTGCAGTCTTCGTCGACGCATTTACTATCCATGTTGGAGACCTACAAGATGAAGACTCTGACACCGAGGCCGACCCCAGCCATGAAGAGATTACGCCAGATCTCCCCTCTCAATACTGGCCGTCCATCTCCTTCGCTCTTCGTCATCTTACACGACTACGGCATCTCAATATATATGTTGGCCAGGCAGCACCTTCCGCTGCCACCGCCTGGATCCTCGATGGATGTGTTTTCCAACTACGCAGCTTCCATTGCGATCTTGACTGGGATGACCATCTCGTTGCTTTCCTCAACACACAAAGGGAGCTGGACGACCTGTACATCGTGGACTATCGCACGCCTGCGAACGCCGCAGCTCAGTCGACAACATCACCAGTGACGACTATGCCGCTGTTGTCGACCGCCATGCCTCGGCTATCCATTCTCGAATGCACTTTTATCGAAGCAGCAACAGCGATTGCGGCTGAAAGGCCTGTCGTACGCCTCAAGACCTGTTTCTCTCAGCCAAACCTTGGAGAGCGGCGCATAGAGCTCATGTCCCTGTCGACGGCCCTAGCTCAGAGGACAACCCGCATACGCGCACTAGATGTCGGAGACTCTGCGTACGTCGGTTCGTTTTCCATAAACGTACTCGCAGAGGCGATCAAGGCCGCCAAAACGCTACGGTATTTGGGAACACTTGCTCTTCCCGTCGATGGTCAAGAGGTGCGTTTTCGGGACTGGCTCCGCCCAACTCCACCCTTTATCTCGGTGACACTCACGATTGCGATTGTAGCGGCTTCATTTTTACGGCTACCTCATGCGCCTACGCCGACTCCAGTGCCTCGAAGTGGAGGTCTCTGGCTGGAATCCCATACCACATACGCTCGCGGCGTTTGCCTCGGTGTTTAAAGAGTTGCGGATGTACTGTCCCTCGGTCACCAAGGCAATATTCGTGCACGACTATGAACGGACCGTGGTCTTATACGACATCCGCCGGAATGTCTACGAGCTTGACGAGGAGAACAGCTCAGACACCTTATGGCGGGAAACGTGAAGCGGTCGGACGCCCCGAGACATTGCCAAGCTACATACCAAAAGCGACAATGATACCCTACAGCTTTATATGCTCTCGTTCATGCTAACCTACCCTACCTTTCTGAGTAAGTACTACCCGGTTACGTTTGATAACCTTCCTACTACACGCCCACTCTTTCCTTATGACCAAGGGTTGCCGCAAAAAAGCGCTCCCAACTGTACTTCACATTCCTATACAAATACCACTGTACTTCTACCTCACATACCCAACGTAGTTTGCGTTCATTGATTTGAGGCGGCGCCACCCGATTCCACGTGTGATCGCCGGCAATCAGCGCATTGGCTTGCCCTCTTACACTGACAGTCACGACCGCGTCGATGGTGGAGGACACGCTGATCCCGCGGCGATATCAAGAGGATATCTTCCTGCAGGCCAGGGATCGCAATGTTATCGCGGCGTTGGACACAGGCAGCGGCAAAACATATATCAGCGTCTTGCTCATGAAATGGATCGCAACCCAGCCGAGTTCATATCGCAAAAGAATAGTCTTCCTCGCCCCGAAAGCAACTCTTGCCGACCAGCAGGCCGAATTTATCGCCAAACACACGTCGTTTCGCGTCCTGCGGCCTCCCCAGAATAATAACATCGACTTTACAGATCGCGTAGGATGGGCTGCCAAATGGGCACAACACGATGTAGTCGTCCTAACGCGTGAGTGCTCTTCTTGGTCGAGTAATGTGATTAATCGTCACTGTAGACCAAACCTTTCGGGATATGCTGTCACATTCCATATGGAGCTTGGACAAGGTTTCCCTTCTCATCTTCGACGAATGCCATCACGCCCGCAAGAATCATGCCTACAACAAAATCCTGTCTGACTATCACACCGTGCCCGTGTCCAAGCGCCCTCGCATATTTGGCATGACCGCCTCGCCCGTCTGGGATGCGAAAAACCCTCGTGAATCTATCGCAGGATTAGAATCGAATATGGACGCAACGATTATTGGCGTACGGGCCCACCAGCAGGAAACCACAAAGCTGTTGAACTCGTCCACCACCCAAGTACGATGCGCGAGGACAAATGGCAGCAGCCCGCTGACTACCTGTAGACCGTGCGTCTCTATCGCTCTGCTGGGCTGCATCCGTCTTCATGCCCCGTCTCCGACATCGTTGAAAACCTGACCTCTTACACGGCTATCGACGACCCTCGTTTTGAGATAGAATGGGACGCCATTGTCCGACGACACCACAACACTGTGACGAATCTTGGCCCATTCCCCGCTGCTGAATATGTGTATCGCACTGTGCTTTCCCAAGTCAGCGCGCTCTTGAATCGCAACCTGGGCGATGATGAGAATTTGAAGCTTATCCTTGATATGCTCTTGGACTATAAGCACTTCTTCGAGGCCGACACTGAACTCCAAGACGAGTGGTTGGTACCAAAAGTACACGAGCTCGCGGATCTCATCCTACAACACGCTTCCAACTCGCCAAACTTCCAGGCCATCGTCTTCGTGGATCAGCGCCAGACAGCAAGCACGTTATCCAGAATCCTTCCACGTCTCAACCGTCTCAAGGATGTTGTACGGTGTGGCTCCATCCAAAGCGATAGTGCAGAGTCCGTCGATGAGTTGTCAACGCGCAACCTCAAGAGAACTATCGCAGATTTCCGGGCGGGGCTTCTCAACCTGAGTAAGTTTTTTTGTCGATGGCTTTCTGCGTGCTGATATATACTTGGTAGTTGTTGCCACCAATGTCGGTGAAGAAGGGCTCGACTTCCAGTCATGTGAGCTAGTGATCCGTTTCGACAAGATACACAATCTGGTGGGCTACATTCAGTCTCGCGGCAGAGCCCGTAGTCACAAATCAAGCTTCGTGGTCATGGCGGAGCAGGGCGACGACGACTACATCAAAAAGGTTCAGACCATTGCTGCGTCTGAACACGAGGTCAAACAACACTACCACTTAGGGATGGAGGGAGAATCGCTGAGTACAGCACCTACGGCCGACACGGACAACGCGATGGACGTTGACCGGATTCAGGTTACTGGAGAGCGATATGTTGTACCACGCACGAATGCGACCCTCACGGACGACACTGCCATCCCCCTCCTGTCCCGGCTCTGCGCACTCCTAGACGGTGCTAAACCCCAACTTCCCGTCTACAGATCTTCCATTCACGGAGATGAGTCAGCCCCCAGCGGGTTCTCGTACACTTTGCAATTACCAAGATGTCTGCCTCTCGAAGAAGAACATCTAACATACCATGGGCCCATGCTCTCTTCCAAGAAGGAAGCCAAGCGAGCGGTTGCCTTCATAGCGGCAAAGCAGCTTCATGAACTTGACGTCCTCGACGACTACCTCCTGCCACACCCAGGCAAGAAACCTAGTGAGGACCTGGATGGAAGGACGATACAGAATGACAACGACATTCCGAAGATCCTGAACGAGTGGGTTCGGGACCCATGGGACATCGATACGTCGCAGGACGAGATCCCGCTATGGTTGTATCCGGTCTTGTTGGACGGCGTTCTCAGTGCTGCACTTCTTGTGGGGACGCGCCTGCCGCTGGTTGGGGTGCTAACAAGAAACATGCTGGCGGAGCTGCAGCCGCCGCAGCGCCTATGGTTCGATGTAGAGGAGTGTGTGCTGATGAGTCGGTTCACTAAGCAAGTCGTATTTTATTGCAATACAGGAAACCCCGTCAACGCGCCAGCAGCATTCTACATGGTGCCCATCGACGAGGAAATCCAGCCTGATTTCCAGGTGATGGAGAAGCTATTAGATGCGCCGCTTGGCGAGACGGATTGGTCCAAATTCGAAGGTCGCGAGGATGGGAGCACATTCGTCCGGCATGCCAATCAGCACGGCAGGCCATACACCCTTCAACGCATCCGCCACGATCTTACTACGATGTCCGTTCCTTCGGCAGACGGGGACTCGCGCGAGGTGGGCTTCGAGTCGTATTACGCGTCTTATCAACACCGCTGGTCGCGAAAGTCAAACTCGACATGGAAGCCAACCTTACCGACGGATGGGCCGCTCCTCGAAGTGAAGCAAATCCCGAAAGCAACAACAGGCGCGTACTCAGTAGAGGCGAACGATCCAAGTCCGGCGTCCGAGGAACGTACCTTGCTTCTAGCTCAAGGTGCATGCTCCTGGTTTGACCTCCCTTATGGCCTTGTTCGAAGCTACTTTGCCTTGCCTGCCATTTTACGCCGGACAACGGACACCTATCGTGCCCGTGCGGCCAAGTTCTCTCTGAGCCTGCCGCCTATCCGCGACGACCTGATGGTGCAAGCCTTGACAATCCCATCCGCGGTGATGCCGTTCAACAATCAGCGACTGGAGACCCTTGGCGACTCTGTTCTCAAAATATGTACAGTGGTGCATCTCTTCACCCGCTACCCACGCCGACATGAAGGCCAGCTTGCACCTCTTTTATCGATGTCCGTGTCGAACAGATTCCTGATGACCCGTGCGTTGGATCTTGGGCTGGTGCACTTCATCACAACGGAGATTGGCAGTGTGCGGAACTGGCGGTATACTTGTGTGGATGACGGGCGGTTCGTACACAGGGAAGTGCCGCGGAGGAGTCTGCAGGACTGCATGGAGGCGACGCTGGGTGCTGCGTATCTGACTGGAGGGATAGAAATGGCGTTGAGGACTGGGCATGCACTAGGCATGGCGTTCGGTGGGCTTGAATTGTGGTCGACGCGACACCCGCCAGCGGATCGCTTCCCAGTTCCGCCAATGTTTTCAGAGATGCAAGATGCGCTGGGGTATAGGTTTCGGAATGGGAGGCTTCTCGTCCAGGCTGTCCGACACCAGAGCTGTACGGACGGGGAGTCATATGAGAGACTGGAATTCCTCGGCGATGGTATGTCCTATTTTCACATTTTCATGCAAGGGTTGACCAGGCTGGCGCAGCGGTTGTTGACATTGTTGTCGTTGGGTTCTTGTTCCGCAAGTTTCCCAAAGCAACATCCGCACAGATTTCGCTCTCCAAAATGCGCATCGTCTGCGCACTCGCTCTCTCCTTCATCGCGGTGAACTTTTTGAAGCTTCACCGCGTCCTGCTCATCAACCAGGTCGATTTGAGCATCGCTGTCAACAATGCTGTGACGGAATTAGAGAGTCTCACTCCAGAGGATGTCCTCACCAAAGGCTGGGAGTATCGCCCTCCAAAGGTTCTTTGCGATGTATTTGAAAGTGTCATTGGGGCTGTTTTCGTTGACTCAGGCTGGGATTTTGAGCGCACGGTGGCTGTCACTGAGCTCATCCTGTTCGACCTCTTGGACAAGGTCACTCCCGCCGTGCCATTGGATCCTGTCACGGTTCTGCATGAATGGCTTGGAAAGGCGGGGTGTTTGTTGAAGCCAGTTTTCGAGTGAGTCTTATGGTTGAACATCGGGCATGTCTCACAATGTTATCAGAAAACATACGAAAGACGAGGAGGCCGTAGTGAATGGCATCTCCGTGCTTTTACACGATACCCCACTGCTCGCACGTCCGGTGTTTTCGAGTAATCCGGCGATATCCAAGGCAGGTGCTGCGTACAAGGCGCGCGCAAGGTTGATGAACAAAGAGCTGGACGTTCATCTGAAGAAAATATGTACATGTCGCTCTACGAGGGTCAACAAGGAACGGAATGAGGAAGGGGCAGGGATGGATACCCGAGACTAGTTCTAATCTAATTTACTGTATTTTTTGGTCTTGTAAAATCTTCTGTATCTGTACTAAATCTTACCCATGGGATGCGCACCGCTATTCTTGAATACGATTAGGTTAAAATGCACATAGCAGACTGGGTGTGCGCCACAGTGCGCGCAGATTTTCAATCAAGTCGGGCGCGTAGAACTCTGTTCCCGACTCCTCTAGACTTGCGCACTCATTGTGTCGGGAGATCGCAACGAGGCCGAGAGCATGTTCGGACCACTATCCATCCCAAACACCCTTGGCATAATTACCCCGCGGTTACGAGGACCGTCAGATTTCGCCTCGACTTCGGACAATAGTCCACACCGCATTAGAACGAGAGGTAGATACATAAGTTAGCGGATGCACACCTGTTTTTCTCTTCCCATCATGACCATGTCTCCACTTCCCCTCGTGCTCCTTGCGCCTATCGTGGCAGTGAGCGCGGTGGTCATCTACCGCCTGTACTTCCATCCTCTTTCGCGATATCCTGGGCCGAGACTCGCAGCAGTTTCTGAACTATACTACTTCTACTACGATGTCCTTGCCGACGGCGGGGAGGGAGGAGAAATGTTGCCGCATTTGCACGACTTGCATAAACTATACGGACCAGTCGTTCGTGTGCGCCCCAACATGGTATGCGTGTTGAATATCGACGATGTACTGCATTCATGACTTTTGGTTAGCTTCATTTCAGCAAACGTGCTGCGTATATGGACATTTACAAGATGGGAACAACGCTCACGAAGGACCCTTGGTTTTACAACTGCTTCAACCTTCCTGAATGTACGTGCTCCAGACTCTCTCATACTTCAAAGCACTGTCGCTGAGTTTCATAAAGCGAGTTTTGGTTTCCTCGACCCGCGCAAGCATAGGGAACGCAAGGAGATTCTAAATCCATTTTTCCATCGCAAGGCCATTCTCAAGCTAGAGCATGTGCTTCAGGAAACCGTCAGTCCTATCTGAAAGATGTTTGGAGACCTTTGTATTGAGATTTTCCATCTTTGATAGGTTGACCACCTCGTGGATAGGCTGGGTAGCACGCCAGATGTCCCAATCGATTGCTACTACGCTTTCCGCGCCGCAGCAATGGACGTGATAACCTCGTACTTCTTTGGCCAGACTCTAGGATGTCTCGACACGCCAGGATTTACTCACGAACTGCTCGTGAGCGTCTCCACACTGGTAAGCACCTGAGCTCCTATCGGTCGCACCAACTACATGGCGCTTATGATACACGTTCACAGATCAAGAGCTTCTGGATAAGCAAATGGTTCCCCATCATTGGCATCGTCCTTTCCCGGCTTCCTGAATGGGTCGTCGTGAAAATGGACCCAAGGCTTCGTATCACATTCGACATGCGCGACATGCTTGCCCGCCAGATTGACAATTTCATGAGCAACCCTGCCGCTGCGAGCAGCGTTGACCACGAGGTCGTATACAGCCATCTCTTAAACCCCGAGAATGAGAAACATCAACGTCCGTCAAGGAACTCGCTGCTGAACGAGTCCCAACTTCTCGTTCAAGCTGGAAGTGACACTGTACGTTCGTCCACCTGCATGGCAATGACCTCCGATTCACGTTTCCCACAGATTGGTATCGCAAGCTATGTCGGCCTTTTCCATGCATTGAACACACCACGCGTGTACCGTGCACTCCGCGCCGAGCTCGACGCTGCTCTCCCGGACAAGGAGCAATCATACACGCTGAGACAGCTAGAAGAGCTTCCATATCTTACAGCATACATCAAAGAGGCGCTTCGCGTCGCACAAGGGATTGTTTCTCCCCTTCCTCGCATCGCACAGAGGGATATGATCATCGGTGGTTATCCTGTTCCAAAAGGGGTATGTCATTTGTCATATTCTTGGACTCTTCCTCGCTCACATCCATTGTGTAGACCAGCGTCGCAATGGCAGCTCCATTCGTCCACAACGACCCGGATATTTTCGAGAGCCCCGAAGAGTTCAGACCGGAGCGCTGGCTGACTCCAGAATCCGCCGAGCTCGAGAACAGCATCGTCGCCTTCTCTCGGGGCGCGCGGCAATGCCTCGGGATAAAGTAAAATACATTCACCAGTGCCTGAACAATTGAGTGTTAATTCTTCCCTGCAGCTTGGCTTGGGCGGAAATGTATCTCATTTTCGGTAACGTCTTTCGCAGACTTGACTTTGAAATGCACAATACAAGGTTCGTTTGCTATTTATTCATATCCCCCAGCTATTCATTAACCACTTTGGCTAGCATCGAGGACTTTTCGCATACGAAAGACTTCTTCTCGCCTGTCCTCCGCGGACGGCACTTACACGCTCTGGTGCGCCCGAGAAAAGAGTAAGTATGTTTGATAGAGAGGTTAGATGTTATGGATGTTAGAATTGCATTACTAGTGTGTATTAATTTATTTGGTTGTTATTAAAAGACATAGTGCATAGATGATAAGAAAAAAGTGTTCCAATCAAAGGGGTTCAAGGAGTCCATTGTTTGCTCCAGGTTTGCTCTGAGAAGTTAGACCTAGGTCCAAGGATACTGCAAGTATAGCTCTGAGAGCTTTTGCATGGCATCGCTCCTAAAGGTGTCTTGTCCAACGACAACTGGCGTCTCACCGTCCTCGAGCGACAGTATGCTTCGTTCCCTGGGTGTCCACTTGGGCCACTCAGTGCTGTTGCTGCCGCCGTTTGGATTCAGGTCGTACATAAAGTGTACGAGGTAGTCGGCCAGCTCGCCTCCGCCGTAGCTGTTTAAAACATCGTGGCCATGGTGCGTTCCTAAGGCTGGAATCGCGTGCTTGCCTCGACGGTCGACTGTAGTAAATGTCCAATGCGAGTCAGTGCTCGCATCGTCAAAAGGTAGGTTGATGCACGCACTATATGTCCACATATCTGTATATCCCGAAAGCGCGTTGAGGAGGAATCGACGAGGGGCCTGGAGAATGATATCTCCTTCAATGCTAGCGATCCGCTTGGATTGTGGCGTGAGCGCATACGCGTCGCCTGTGTCGAAGGGGGATCCTTCAGCTGGGGGAGAAGGATAGAGCTCGAGAAGCTCATGTATTTGGTGGTTCGAAGCCCCGGGACGGTAGTTTGTTGCGATGTATTCATGGAACTGTTCGTCAGTCCTAGTACAAACGCGATCAGAATGGGGGGAAAGGGTTTGAGGTAAAAGGCCAAACACACGTTATGTTCAATTGATTGAAAATGAATATAGTTCCTTCATCGTCGGAGTCGCCAGTGACTATTGGGACCTTTGCAACTTTGTGTTGTTCGAGTAGTCTCTGAGGGTTGTCGGAGAACAGGACCCCATCGACTCGAGGGAGCCAGGTGAGATGAACAGACTGTACTTTCTTCGTAAATAGATTCAATGAGCGCAAGATGAGAAACTGACATACCTCGTAGCTGAAGAAAAAGGGTGTCTTGTTCATAGCTGCTAGTAGCACTTCGTAGTCCGCATGACGCATGCAGTCCAAAGTATCAGCTGCTTCAAAGCAGCACGTTTCTTTAACCAGTATGTCGTAGACTTCGGCAGCACGAATTAGCTAAACAAATGACCAGCCTGGCAGAACACTCACAAGGCTGCCCGTCTGTCACATCGCCCATGGACATTGGTGAGCCAGCTTGAGCAAATACAGAGTGGAAAAGTCCTTGGGTATCCCCATCGTACGCAACAAGGTGGGATGTCACTGAAATTGCACCGGCGGAGAAATCCCATCTGTGGGGTATGCATTAGTTTGAGCATCCGAAAACTCTAGAATAATAAAGCAAGACGTACAGAGTCACCCGTGATAGATCCCCCCCAAAGTTATGTATGTATCTCTGAATCCATTTGAGGGCGAGGCGCTCTACAAGATGTCGATCAGTTTACCATTCACGATCACGAGGACACAAGTACGCACGATCGTGGAGAGCGAGATTACCAACGCCTGCTTCTTTAACCTCTTTACTAGCAAGAAAACCGAATGCTGTTTCTTGTTAGCCGAAAATGAGCAATGTCTAAACATGTCCTCTTACCGGAGAGCCGATAGTTCATAGAGACATAAATGATAGGTCTACCGATTTCGATGGAGTGGCGAACGATAGATGTACCGTCATGCGGAGAACCCGTACTTTGGAGGAAAATGTTAGATGCGCATAGAGATGGTCACGCGATCTTACTGAGCGGAGCCTCCGACTTCGAATCCGCCACCGAACACCCACTTGACACACGTTAATCATAAAACTCGACAAGGGAACAGATAGTTAACGCACCGCTACCACCGGTAATTTGGTGTGTTCGTCTATGCCAGCCGGACGTATCACGTTCAGCGAAAGACCTGCAACTGGTGTCAACAAATAAGCATACATTCACATCAAGTACTCACAATCCTCAGCAAAGTCAGATATGGCTGCGTATTCTGAGCTCTTCAGAAATTCTGCAGTTGAATTGGGGACGATAGATAGGTCCGGAACACTTGGCATCGTTTGCTGTGGGCAGTTTGAACCATACACAGTAGCATTGATCACACCGTGATACGGGTCGACGGCCTGAGGAAGATTGAACCGCAAGTTTCCTGTTCTACTCACGTATCAGTACGAGTGTAATAGATGCTGAAGGCCACAATGAAGTACGCACGGAGGTTTCCCGAAAGGGATGCCTAAGTAACTTTCAACATCTACGTCGGTACGAGTCCCGAGAAAGATTGCGTCGTCCACGGCGACGTGCGGCAGCCCTGTAACTGTCGCGACAATGCCCATAGTGAAGATCAAAAGGAATTGAAGGCGTAAGGTCATGTTGGATGGAAATCGAGGGAGATAGTGATATGCTCCCACTGGATGATTTAAACGACTTATATAGCTGGCCACATACTAATCTTATGTCGAGCACCTAAGGTCTGAAGGTCATTAGGGGACGAACTTTCGCCGGGTTCACTGTCGAAGAGGTGCTGGAATGAACGCCCCAATCTCACCTCACCGACTTTTCCTTACTATCCCAGTACGTATCATTGCTTTGAGTCGTCGTGACGCTTGACCAACTTTACATTTCATGACTTATCCTACTTATGCACTGCCTCGACTTGGAGCTTGTTATGGAGTCTGCGATACATGCGCTACTAACCCCGGGTTCCAAGGAATCTCAAAGAGGAAAAGTGCGAACATACGTTTGAGCTCACCTCACCAGTGTGAAATGATTGGTATGTGTGTCCAAGCAAGCCTTGTATGCATATGTTTCCTGGTACTACTAGAATTGTAGGACCAACTCCAACATGGTCTCCTCAGTCACTAAGGTCACGCCAAACATGTTTGAGGGGCACCTCAACATTTCTCGCAGCCTACTATGTATGCTGTCCGGACTAAAAATAAGCGATACTTCCTGGACCAGATAACTTTCATTTCGAGTGTTATACAATAACTTCATCGTACACGGTACAGATACTGTCCACGTCCTTGGCACTAATTGCCGTCAGTGCCCGGACCTTAGAAGTGCTCCTCCAAGGGCTCAGCCATGACCCAGCTATCGCGCCTGCAGAACACAGTCAGTCACGAAAGCACTCCCTCCCAAAGGGGCACAAACAAACGAGAAGAGGCACTCACTCCTTTGCTTTTCCGATCGTCAGCTTGACCGTCTTGACCTCGAACCGATGGAAGTTGAGCTTCAAGCTCCGTCCCTCTCCCTCAACGCTCGGTCCATCCACAGTCAACACCTCGGATCCCTCCTCATCCTCCAAAAGGTTCGTCAACACTGCCTTCTTCACCTCAATACCAGCGCCGATATTGAGCTTCGCGACTGCATGTCCACCGAGAGCTTCGTAAATTCTGAGCACAATCGTCGTCGTCTTCTTGTCATCGTCCTCTCCACGCTTGATCGTCTCGAGGAACACGTTCGGCGCTCCAGTGACTGTGAACGGCGACTTGTCCACAACGGCAGCGGGCCCGGCGGCAGCGTGCCGGACTGCATGGTGTCGTTAGCACATCCTCCTTCAACTGCGCTATGGACTGAACACTCACTGAACATAGGAGAATTGAAGAGGTACGCAGCCTGAGGAACGTCTGACTCGAGGAAAGAGCCCTTGTGCGGCATGACCGCCCAAGAAAACTGGTGACGGCCCTGATCCTGCTCCGCGTCTGGCGCCGTGGAGCTCCTCAACAGCGAAATGCTCAAAACATTGCCCAAGCACGAGAAACCATACTTGCTCTCCGATAGAATGGCCACTCCATACCCGTACTCGCTGAGGTCCGCGTACTTGTGTCCGCACACTTCGAATTTGGCGATATCCCAGCTCGTGTTTTTGTGCGTCGGGCGTTGGACATATCCGAATTGTGTCTCGTATGTTGCGTTGTCGCTATGGATGTCAAGTGGGAGTTGGACTAGAGCGTGGTTAGACCAGAGGCGAATGACGGATGAGAGGAGACTGACACTTGAGGAACTCATGGCGCTGGCGCCAGTCCACGTCCGCTTCGAACACAAAGAGTGACCGCGACTCTTCCTTGACTGTTGCAGAGACCGCGTCCAATCCAATCTAGGGGGCGGTTCATCAACGCGAGCCAAAGATGATAGGAAATGGGACTAACCGTGATGCTGATGGTGCTCTGACCGTACTTGATATCAGCCTTGACAGCCGACCTCAGCGGTCCGTGGGAGACGACTGTCATGTTCGTGAATTCGATAGGATGCGCCATCTCCAGATGGTGGATTTCAACGTCTAGCACAACCATGTCAGAAATCCGATTCTCGGGTACACAGAAGTGTATGCTCACCCCAAGCATCCCAGTAGTTTGGCCTATCCTCGAAGATAATAAGGCCGCCCGTTTGCCCTTCGACAAGCAGCTCCCGGTCAAGCTTGACATCGAGAAGACTGGTAATCCTGCCCTTGTCGATAGTCAACTGCACATTCGAGTTGCGCAGCACGAAGTGGTCTGTGCCATTCGAGTACACTACACAGATGATCAGCTCGTTGCACAAAGAACTGGAATTGGAACCCTACCAGAGACTGGCGCCGGGACGTTCTTGAGACTGGCCCCACCAACGTCCGTGACCATCGCATACGAGTTTCCTTCCTTTCCTGCCGCACACTCCATCACAACATATGCATCCTTCCCATCCCTCGAGGTTTGCACAACCTCGCCTCTTGCTGCCCTCAGACCCGCGGTCGGTACGCGCACGATTTCCTTCCGAGGCAAGAACGTCGTGTTGACCGCGACGAGCTCCCCAAGCTTGAATGCTTGGTTCTTGAAAGATGGCAAAGAAATGCTGACGGATCCAGGGAAGAGGACGCTGAAGGCATCCTCGAGCAACGCTTTGCCGCTCTTGGCCACCTCTTCGTAAAGCTTTTGGGCATCGTCATACACCATGCCGCTAGATAGGATGTTAGTATCGACATTTGAGATGGATGGCGTTGACAAACATGGCAGATCCAGGAAGAACATCGTGGACTGTATACCAAGGTCAGTAAGCTAGACCAGCCCAACGCGGTTAGGCTTACATTGGTTGAGCAAGACTTTCTCCCAATTCTCGTTGATAGCTGCTCTAGGGTACTTGTATTCCTTAGGCTTGTAAATTGAGGCCAATGTCGCAAGGTGTTCAATATCTCGGAGCAGGATCTCGGAATGCCTGTTACCCTTCTTGATGGGACTATGCGAGGTGTATGTGCCACGATGGAACTCGAGGTATAGCTCGCCATGCCTATTCCGTGTCAGCGATGTTCATCTGCAAGTAGCGAATCACTCACCAATTGGGCAGACGTGCACCGTTGCTTGTGGTATCCAAGAGCATGTCGAAAAACTCATCGACGGAGTGACCCATCTTCACTGATGGAATTTCCTTGTGGATATTGTTGACCGCGCGAATACGACGAAGCTGCAGATAGGTCAACATCTACATCACTTTTGGGGACGTGTATCTTACATTTTCCAGCATCTTGGCAAGAGGGCCGCCTCCTCCATCACCGTTCCCGAACACAAGTAAAGCCTTGTCGGAGGATTCGAGGTTCTACCAACACCATCAGCGTCATTTCGTCGCATAAGATTATATTACCAACCTTATGGTTCTCGATACCTTTCTTGACATCGTTTACAGTCGCTTGTGCCGTGTACGTGTCGACGGGCGTCATATGGCAGAGCACCTGGGTGCCATCGATGCCGACCCAGTTGAAAGTCGAATGAGGGAAACGGTTACTGGCGAGGAGTCAGTACAACTTATTCCTACGACTTCACAAGAACGCACATGTTATTCCAGCTCAACTTCTGGGTGAAGAAGTACTTCATGCCGGCGCCGCGAATAAGCTGAGGCAGAGCCCCACTCAGACCAAAGGAGTCAGGAAGCCAGGCGGTGTCGCAGCGTTTTCCGAACCGCGACTCGAAAAACCTCTGGCCAAAGAGGAATTGGCGGACGAGCGCCTCTCCAGACGGCATGTTCGCATCGTTTTCGACCCACGACCCGCCGACAGGCTGGAAACGGCCATCGAGAATCTTGGCCTTGACCTTCTCGAAGAGTGGAGGGTACAGCTACGGTGCATGTTATAAACAAACTATGAGGATCAAGGTAAAGACGAACCTCTTCTAGCCATTTGAATTGCTGGGCCTGTGAGCACGAGAAACGATGCTCGGGGTACCGTTCCATGAGGTCGACCTGGGTAGACCAGGAGCGCGCTAATTTCTGCTGAGTGACATGGTATGGCCAGAGCCAAGCGGTATCGATGTGGCAACTTTGCGAAGGTAAGATGAAAGGTAGCTCGGCACAAGGACCACGTACTGTCCAATACCCCAAATAGCGGTTTCCTTCGAAGAGTCCCCTTCGTCGTAAATCTTTGCACCCTTGGCCTGCCATCCTTCGCCGAAGACTTGTTCTGCGATACGCCTGCAGACATTGATAGTAGACGGGTCTGTGGCTTTAAGCGTGTTGATGATGGTGTTGGCGGTCACAAGTGCTTTGTTCTGGAGGGACGAGTTTCCGGCAACATTGTCGATGATTTCGCGCAGAGTTTGGAAGTCCCACAGCAAGTGCCAAGCATTCTGGTTTGGGACGACGAGGTCCGCCATCCACAGAGTGAAGTACCTGTTCATCTGACCGACCCAAACTGTGTCAGTCTCGAGCCACGCCGGTTCACGAGTTGCTCACGTCTGGTGGGTCGATGGTGTCTCCGCTCCAGGGAACACCAAACATGCCGTTGCAGGACATTTCGACGACGACCTCGTACTTGCCAGCACGGCGCGCTTCGATAGGAATGATGTGCTCGACGCGTCGGTCTCCGCCAGAGCCACCGGTAATGCCTGGGCATATCAGATAAGGACGATAGACGCGTCGAGGCTAACGCACCTTGGAGGGGGAGTCCGTCCGGAGTAAATATCATGGCCTCACAACCGCCATCGAATTCGACTAGGATAGGTCAGATAAGGTCAATATGCGGGACAATGGCGCACATTGAACGACTTCGTACTGCTGCCAGTACCCGGGAATGGTCAGCTCGACCTTGAACCAGTGGTTTGTCTGTGCAATGTGATCAGGAAGGACGACGCGTGTTCTGCGTTGCAGCATACCCCTTCAACGCGTTAGTGAGCGACAAGTTGGATAGAATGACACGCACAAGACGGCCCAAACTGCTCATATTTCTTCGCAGGGCGAAACTTCTGCTTCATTGCCTCTTTGAACGATGGCTTTGACCGGTCGGGCGCGCTCCATCTGTGCCGCCGTGTCAGCTGGCGGTGCGCTCGGGCGTCTCGGATGCCGAGACGTACACTTCGAGCTTAATATTCTCGCTGTTGTCGATGCGGTGGTGATACAAAAGGGCGGAGATGTTCTCGTCGGCATAGTGTCCGCCTTGAAACGTTCCCAGCCGTCCTTGAGTGATGCCCTTGACCCACTTCTCGCCGGGAGAGTGGTTGATAACGGGGTATGCGCCGGTGTGGTTGTGTGCACAGCTCATGCTCGTCGTCGTCGTGGTTGCTTGCGAACCAAGTTCCGCCAGATCCGAGTGACCCTACCCCGCATGATGTCATCTACAAACGGTGGCGCGCTGGAAGTTATGCTAGGCTCATCGTTCGACTCCGGGTGATTATCGTCCAAAAAGTTCAATTTCTTTTTCTAACAAAGGAGCATTGCAAATATCTAGGCTTATGTTTTCTCAATATCCAAACTCATCCTGCCACACTCCCATGCATGCAGCGAGCGACGTCCTGTCCGCCCACCCAGGGCCCTCCCAGTGAACCGTATCCGAATACGCACGATGCACAGCTCTGTCGAATACCGGGACAAATTCTCCCAACTCGCGCACGCACATCTCTTCGAGCTGCACGAAAAATTCACGATAATAGAGATGCGTTCGTACTCCTTTGAGTACCGCCGTCCCCCATTTCGCCGCGATGAGAGGATCGCACCGTGAAATGATGAGTTCCGATATCGCCTGCAGCATGTCCTGGTTGGCTGCATCTTGCCCCACTGCAACTAACGCGAGCTTGAGCTCGAGGTACTTGAGACGTGGGGCAGGTCCTTTCACGTCTGGCCGCCGAACCATGCGTCGCAGTTGGCATGCGCACTCAGGATCTGTCGGAACGAGGGACAGGCCGAGGGACACCAGTGAATCCGAAAGTGGATCCAGGACATCGCTGATGAGGCGCTGGTCCAACATAAGACTGGGGTCAAGTAACACCAAGGATTTCAAGCGACACCTCGACCGTTCAATGAAGGAGGCCAGCGAGTCAAGGTGGGTCGGATCGACTACGCATGGTTTCCGATTCGCGCCGGATCGAATGAGGTTGGGGTCAAGGCCGACGGTAAGCTCTCCCAGAGCAGGCAAGGTAAGGTTGTCCAGGGTGAAATACTTGCACATACGCAGAACACGCAGAGTGTCATGCCGCACGGCTGGAAGAGAATTGGTTGACTGCGATGCGCAGTGGTTATGGGCAAAGTGCAGTTCAATGAGATTTGGCATAGCCTTCAGGTGGTGTAGAGCCTGAGCGTAGGACGGGGCCTTGAAGTGGGTTACGGTCCTCGGCAATCCCACTGGTGTGAATTGTGCAAAACTAGAACCTGGAAGGTCGGCTCTTCGAAGGGAAGTGAACTTGGGGAGCGTATGCTTCAAGAACGACTGGAAGTTTTCGAGGGCCTGGGGGAAATCGTATGGCGACCCTTTGGCACTGAGGGTGAGGTACAGCTCCTCAATTGTCGTTTTGTTGAACTTGCGATAGATGTCAACCACTTTGGACGTCTCCTGCGCAAAGGTTTCAATCTTGAACTGCATGCACAAAACCTTCCATCGCGACGATGTCTTGAAGAGTATATTTGCGATCGGGCACATGTCATCCTTTCCCGCCCCGTCTTCGAACACGACTCGGAGAGGGTGTTGTCCGGACATTTCCAGGTAACGATGCAGTGTGTACCTATTCGACACAAAATCAGGGTGATTTTGGATAACCACTGATTCCCAGAGCGAAGGAGTGTTGTGAACGAGCTCTCTCCAAGCGTGGCAAACTTTGGTGAGTTGCCAGCGGACGTTGATGTTGGGGTAAAAGACGTCGTCCTCAATAGGCAGTGGGAGACACAACCTGAATATCTCGAGGAGTACGTCGTCTGGAACGTGCTGGATCGGGGCAAAAACAGCTTCGTACTTCTGGAGCTTCGCGCCGACGTAAGCGTGCTCGCTTTCGAAGACTCGCAAGACCGACTTCAACGCCTGGAGACGGATCGAGTGCTGGTGCAATGTCGCCCTCAGATCAGGGATAGCAGACCGTATATGCGCTCTCTCCGTCGACAACAAAGGATGACCATCCCGAAGGAAGGCGACTATTTTTTCTTCGGACAAGCCAGCGGGCTCTACAAGTGTGTTATGAGAGACGAGGAAAAGGGAACAACAACTGTACTTACGTTGCGCGGTGTACTCCATCGTTCGAAAAAAATTCACACTGAGTCGTCGAAGGGCGAAACGAAGAGCTCTTCGCGTCCAATTTCTCGGCCAAGTCGGCACGTAGAAGTCTCCCACGCTCAGCGCTCAGCGCTCAGCTCTGACGCATTGACTCTAAATAAGCTGCATCGAACTTTATAGTATGTGTGACGCTGAGCAGCACTTGCAACCACTTGGTAAGTATAACCTGTCAACGGAACCAAGGCTTGAAGTGACTCCAGTCTTCAAATTCTCTGGACGATGAATTACACAAACCTGGAATATGTAGACTATATACGCTAAGTTACAATATACAACAAAGTTAGTAATATACACAGACGGTAAAAGCTGTAGGTAGAAGGTGAATTAAAAAAACAAGGATGTGCACGCCAGATGGCTGGAAGAAAGCGACAACAGAAGGAGCGAACAAACTCGGAGACTTAGTACTCATAATGAACACTATCAGTGGTGTATACCCGTGCACCACTCTGTCTAGTATCGGAACTCGACGCTAGGGATGTGACCGTAGATGTCGGTCGGCACCAAGTCGAAGGCGAGTACGCTCCAACACCATACTCTACCGTGCGCTCAACCATAACCTCTATGCGCGGCGGTGACGGTGGCGGGCTCCTCGCAAGCGCATTCTTAGGCACATGGATCATGCTCGCCCAGTCGGACACAGTCGTCAAACTCTCCATGCGCTTTCTCTCGCGTCGTGGAACGGGCGACAGTGGTGGTGTGTACGGGTCTGTAGTCGGGGCATGTCGTGGGAGGTCGGTGCAAATGGGGTCGCGTGCGAAGTGAAAATCGAATATGAGGGTGTTGGCGTGTACTTTCCCGACGACGCACAGAAGGCCGAGGTAGAAAAAATGTGTCGGAGCGGATACCCACTGATAGGCTGTCAGTGACGTGCATCCTCAAACGCAACAACACCTACACAGAGCATCGCCGAGCCAGTAGACACACTGGGTGTTTGTCGATAAAAATGATTATTAGGGAGTGGGCGAAACGCACGACGCGAGCAAACCCGAGCCAAGTAGTGCTTGTGTTCGCACATTCGGGGCGCGATGTGGCCTACGTCTTTGGTAAGTTGGTGACAAGATAGATGCGTGAGTAAACGGACTTGGCTAATCCTGGCACAGGAATGCGACGGAGCGTTGTGCAAGCAAGTATGGTCATTGTAACATCGAGTGCAGTAGACAGGGACAATGCTGCTGTGAGGAGGAGCTTTATCAAGATGATTGAGTGAGAAGGCCTACATGATCCAATTAAACGACCTACCCCTGGGACACGCTCTGAGAAGGAAGTAAATTTTCGCGAGGTAAGCCTAGCAATACGTGAGATTTGACTAGCGAACACTTTGGGAGAAATTCATACAGCACGACGGCGCAGGAAGACATGCAGGCTGGAGCATTGCGTAAGCACTAGGTATGCAACGACCCTCAATGACAATGACCTACTCAGCGCGATGAATGAGTTGATTAACTGCAAAGGTTCAGCCATGGCCAGAGAATTTGTGGGAAAGCACATACCAATGGTCCGGTCAAGAACCAATTCCTCCTTCCTGCACACCAGGACAGATCAGCAAACGTTTCAGAGGGAGGATGGAGGAGAAGTACGTTGATGGATATAGAAAGTCTTTGATGTGTGTGTGCAAAATGACTGCAAACCCTGCGTTGATCTGAGAGGCTGAGCGTGCGTGAGAAAAAGTAGACAAACAGTGAAGACAAGCGCCGCAGGCACAGAGCTAGAATCACCGACAGTCAACGATGAGGTGGCACGATGATTGTGGGCCAGGACGCACTAATGGACAGTGTCCGAAAGATCCTGTGGAACGACGGCAAGATGGTGGAACAAAGCAAGGAATGTGAAGGCCGAATGGGCGAAGTCGATGAAGCTGCAGTCTTGTGAGTGACCATGCCAATTTCCGGGGGATCTACAACGCACCAGCAAATCAAGGCGGCAACCCTTGTCCACCGCTCCGTCTTATGCAACCTGAGATAATGGAAAACCTGAAGGCCGAGGACGCCGCTAAGGCTGCAAGAAATTTTCAGCTAGAGTTTGGATGCGATGGTGTTGGGAGCATACGTGAAAGCAACGCAACCACCACAGAGAAGGGCGCTTGCGAGGTCGGCCATCGACAGGGAGATGAGGGGAAGAGAATGAACTGAGGTTCACATGCTGCTCAGTCTTAAGTATTCTCGCCGACGATCTTCAGCCGAGTAATAAGCGCTTCCCAAGATTCAATCCACATACGCCGAAAGTGGATCCATACCGGGCGTGGGATTCTGTAATTTGGCCTGATTCATCAACGTCTATCTTCCCGTATAAAATCAGAGTGATAGATTGCCGAGGCGACCAAAGCGTGCACAGTTTACGGACTGTATTCACCTTTTTTTCCTTCTGATAAATCAAGGGAAAGACGCAGTATTTGTTATCAGAACTCCAAATGAGCAGGCGAACACAATGAAGGCGACTTCGGGGCCATCCGACCGAGAGACAGCAGATCAATTGGAAAGCCTGTGCGACGTGGTGGATGCAGCTTCGAATTCAAACTGGTTTAGGGCGATTGAAAAGCGGAAGACTTCGAATTCGCAAATTGGACTCCGAGATACACGCGGGCGAAAGACACGGCCAAATCGGGAAGAAGCACAAAGAAACAATGCATTGTGCCGACCAGACCGGCATGCGCCACTCTTATCCAAGGGCTGGAGGTGATGTATCAATCCAAAAACGACAATGATAAAATTCGACTTCATATGATAAATCGTAGAGAAAAAACTTGAGGGAGGCCGTGTGAAAGCAGGAGGCAAGCAAGGAAAGTCGACGATCGATCAATTCCGCCGAATACAGACTCCGCCGACGGACGCGCCTTGGCCACCGACCACAACGCATATACAGCCATGCCCACGCTCCGCTTAATCCACTTTAACGATGTCTATCGCGTCCAACCTCAAAAAATCACCCCCAATTCGAAAGAAACTATCGACGTAACACAGTTCTCGGCACTGTTGCACGAGGTCCGCTCATCCTGGCCCGCCCCCGACGCAGGGCTCGTCCTTTTCTCTGGCGACGTCTTCTCGCCCAGTGTTGAAAGCTCTGTGACGCGCGGGAGTCACATGGTGCGCGCAGATGCCGTCGGTACTGTCGTTGCCGTCTGAGAGTGTGCCAGGTGCCGGTGATGAACCAGATTGCGCCAGACGTGTCGCTCACAGGTGTGTGACAGACCAAATAGTTGACGCGTCTCATTGACGCAGTGCTGCAGGCAACCATGATTTCGACTTTGGTAGACATCGCGATAATGCCGTGGTGCTTATTGGCTGATGGCGTGCAGGATATCCGCACCTCGTCAAGCTAGTCAAGGATTCCAAGTTCGTGCGTCAACATGGCCTTCTCAAAGATACATACGCCTGATGCGACCCGAAGCCATGGATTCTTAGCAATATTGTCGACAACACAACAGGAAAGGTGCCAGAAGGGCTACTGGAATTCGTGACCTTCGAGAGGGCAGGCGTTCGGATTGGCGTTATCGGGCTTGTAGAAAAGTGCGCAAAAGTTCATCTTCTTTGCACAAAAACTCACGTTAGCATTCCCAGAGAGTGGATTGGAACAGTATCAGCTTGGCCATCTGAATTCGAGTACCGCGACATGAAGCAAACTGGCTTGGAACTTTCAAAGCGTTTGCGGGATCCAGCTGGAGAATACAAATGCGACCTGATAATTGCATTAACGCATGCGCGCGTTCCCAATGTATACATATCCTGCCTCCCTGCGCATGTATCGTTTGCTTACTTCGCTGGTTAAAGGATGTTGCTTTGGCGAAAGACCTCCTAGCCTACTCCCCCTCCCACCAAAAACAAAACCCCGTCGCGTCAGAACACGGTGCCGACATTCTTCTCGGCGGCCACGACCACCTGTACTACGCCAGCAAGGGATGCACTTGGGAAGGCTACGACGTGAACCAGGAAGTGCTAGGCGCCGAACAAGACCAAGGGGATGTGCTTGTGATTAAAAGTGGGACAGACTTTAGAGATCTTAGCGAGATTGACTTGGATCTCGAGCCGACGCCAGACGGCAGCGTCCGACGGATGGTCATCAAGAGCATTCAGGGTACAGCAAGTCGCGCCTTCCCGTTAGATGCATGCTTATGCTTTTGGTGCAGGCAAGCGACGGTCTACCGAGCCTGGATCGAAGAGCGATACAGAGCTTCGAGGCATCCTGGACAAGCTCTTATCGTCAGTCTCGGATACCCTCAAGAAGCCCGTGTGTATCAGCAGTGTCCCGCTGGACGTTCGCTCGCAGAATATTCGCGTCTCAGAGGTGCGTTTTTCTCGCCATGTATCCTGTGAGCAAGCCCTGATCAGCGCGAGCTAGTCTGCCGCAGGGAACTGGTTCGCCGATGTCTTGCGCCATGCTTACGACGACTGCCTATGCGTCGAAGGGGGCGGCTCGGACGCTGTGTTCATATGTGCGGGCACACTGCGGGGAGATTCCATGTACGGGCCTGGGCACATTACTCTTGGAGATATCCTGGAAATTCTCCCTTTCGAGGATCCCATTGTAGTCTTAGAGTTGGACGGTCAGGCAATCTGGGACTCGCTTGAGGCGTCGCTAGAGACATGGCCTGCGCAAGAAGGGTATGTTCTCGCGTCTTTGCTTTGGTTTATGTGCTTACATTTCACAGACGATTCCCTACTATCTCTGGAATGCGCGTGTCGTGGGACTCCAGTCGACCAGCGGGAAGCCGTGTATTGGGTGTCTGGTTGACGGCAGAGCAAGAGGACAGTGTGTCGATGCATGGGAGCAGTACCTCTGTTTCTGAGGTCCCTACTCCGCGCGTGATGGATTCCACGCCTATTGAGCGGACAAAAGGAGGGCGCAAGTACAAGATAGTCACTCGCGAGTATATGGCGCAGGGGCACGACGGGTTCGAGGCGATGAAGGGTGCCAAGTATCTCGTTGACGATGAGGTTGGGCAGTTGATGAGCTCGCTTGTGAGGAAATATCTCCTCGGTATGTTCTCCTACTTCGGAGCAGGCGCGATGCTGATATAGCTTCAGGCTCACATTTCGTGAACGTAATGGCACGAGCAGCGTTGCATGAACAGCAGGAGCAACTGAAAAGCAAGACGTGGGAGGCGATTGCGCGTGAGAGGCATCATCGGGAGAGGCATCATAAGCACTATTCCATTGGTGGATTGGAACGCTGGCGCAGTGCTGTTGAGACTATCACCCGGCATAGGCGGTCGAAGAGCCACATTGTTGACTCGTACACGGTTAGTGGGGCGGAGCATATGAGCGGGGTGGATATATTCGATGGGCACGGTGCGAGAAATGTGGGTAATGAGGACAAAGAAATGAGTGAGCGGGCGAGGCAAGTGGAAGATGAAGATTTGTTGACCATTAATCCGGCGGTTGATGGCAGGCTGAAGGATGTGGCTAGAGATTGATGAAAACCGTGCGAGGTTACTCTGTATCTGTACTGGAGTGCTTTCTTTTGGATATTAGAATGTATCATATGAGGATGGAAGGCTGGAGACCAAAGTTGGATCATGAAATCAGTCGATGGTTGAGCAGCTGCTCAGCAGCCAAAATCGATATTCGTGCTGTCTACTTGAACTATGGATGCAGATCCATGAAGGCAGTTGCTGAGAGATATGCGCTCACCGAACGCCGAGCACTGCTTATGTCATTCCATCACGGTGTTTTCCGGTTTAGCCTATTTGGGTAGTACACCTTTTGTTCTTTAATCTGAACAATTCCAGCGGTCAGGATATTTAATCAGATTATGAGCAGCTCGCGTAGGTCAATAGCACTTCAGAATAACCGATAAGGAGACAAACATCCCGCAACATGTCGATCTTTCAAGTTGTTTTGTGATAGACAAGTATCATGGATCCTTGAAAGATGTTTCCGGTCTTTATTGTCTTCTTCGTGATTGCTTTTGATCCTACGCTGGACAAAAGGAGGCCTTCAGATGGCGGAACAGATGGCATTTTTGCCAAACATTATCCTTTCAGAAGAGAAAAAAAGGAAGTTCTCCAGAGTTGTAGACAAAAAGGTCTCCAACACAGTAGTAATTTGGACCCGTTCCAATATGAATGATCATTTCCTGCCGTATAAAAGGATCGCAGAGCGGGGCAACCACAGGCACCTCGCATTACGCCTCTCCGCGTAAAACCAGCAGTCCTCCGCCTGCCCCTACATCCTACAACGGTTTCGAGCTCCCGGCCACATCCTACAACGGCCTCGAGCTCCCGACCAAATGGAAAACGAAATCGGTGCACCGAAGCATCAAGATGCTGCGACCCAGCTGCGCTTCGCGTATGACGTGCCTATTCTTTCTCGCCTGCCACTGGAAACTATTTGCAGCATATTCAATCTGAACTTCGAGATGTGCACGCTTAAAGAATTCCTTCAGACGCGTACAGTGTATAGCATGATTTGCAGACGTACTCGCGATATCATTAACGGGAACCCCAAGTGGTGGACGCGCATCCTGATTTGTGAAAAATCCGTTATTGCAAACGTTCAACGCTTGCATCGACCTCTGTCTCCATACGAACTTCTGCCCTTTTTGATGCTCACACTACGCCGTACCTCCTCCGCTCTTGATCTCGAAGTCCTGATTGACATTCCGCCCACCATGGGCCGTTTCACTATTGTACATGCCAAACTCGCCTCTCAGACTCTCCGAAACAACTCTCATCGCATACGAAGCCTCACGATTCGCGGAGAAAACGCATCGCTCCAGCGCTTCATCCGGAGCGAAATCGTAGGCATTCCGATGCCGCGTCTGAAGATCTACCGTCACTCTTGGTGCACAGACCCAAACCTTATTCACGGCGACTATCCGCAAGGATTCAATCGTGTACGAACGATTTTCCCACCTCTTCCGTCGATGGCAACATCGGCTCAAATCGCAACCCACATGTCAAGGTGCTATCCGGTCCTGGAGGACATCGAAATTGTTGGCGTTCCCGTTCAATGGAAGTCGGTGTGCTTTCCTCACGCTATTTCTCTAAATCTTGGGATGCAACCTTGGAAATGGCGCATGATTCCCGCGGTACTCCGACAAATCATCCTACTCCTACCTCAACGCAGCATACGGGCAATTCACCTCAACCACGTCGTCAAATACGACGGAGTGGCATCTGACTGCGCATTGTTGGCTAGCATCAGACCCGCATTCATCAATCTCGATGAACTTTGCATTGCTGTGACTTGTCCGCAGGCTTTTAACAGAGTATGGCATGCTATCTGTGCCGGCTATAGCAGGCTTTCGCATCTCTCTGTTACGTGGGCTGGTCCGCAGGAGCAAGCTGATGACATGGAGATGGAACTGACTCTCAATGCTCTACAAGGTGGCGGTTTCGCGCGGCGTTGCATCACGCGCTTGACTTTGGATGGTATCAAATGCAACCTCTTTCGTGGGTGGCATGGGCTATCGCCATTCAACCCCGCACAGCCGTCAAACTACAGTCATGCTGCAGCTCTTGCTGGTAATAGACATACCCAGATGATTCCGTTCCTACAGTGCGTGCTGTCGGGACACTTTGACGGTAGGATCACGGCTTTGCGAGAGCTAAACTTGAAGAACGTCGGTTCGGACGTGCTGGGGCTTTTGACGCGGGCTGATGTCGAATTTTACGCCACATCGCGTCAGTTGGTCGGCGGACTCCCAGGGCCAGGTCATCGCGACAGGGCTGGCAACATCTATTTGCTGCCAGTGCTGTCTGGACTGCGTGCCATCACTGTCGATGGCGATTCGCTGAGTCCTGAGGATGTTCATGCGCTAGTGAAGGCAGATACCACGGTCATGCCATTCCAGACTCCTGCGGTGCGATTTCATGGACCTGTAGTCGCAGAGGTGAAGCGCCGGTATGGCATTGATATTGAGGCAAAATCCTATAGATGCGCCGTAATGATGTAATTTTCTGTATGTAGAATATCAGTAAGCTAGCAGATAAATGAGCAATGGGCATACTGCGAGAAATTGACCATATCTTGAATGGAGGTGAATGGCGAGTTGAAAAGAAGGGTTTCGGGCCGGGTGTCCGTAATCTGCTCGATGCTTACAGTTTCACCGATCTAGCACTCGCTGAGTCTCGCTCACTATCATCTATGTAAGTAGCTGTTTTTCCGTGGTGAACATGAGTTGTTAGCATTCCCCACAATCAGAATAATGCTGCATTTTGAGGCCTACTCAGTCACCCAGTGTATGGCTGACACGCCAGTGGCCACAAACGTTAGCATTCAATATTCTACGCACCGCGCTAATAAATTACAGCTCGCTCCTTTTCAAAAATACATCTCTCCCAAGTTGTCCTGTAAAGTCGTGGCAGTACATGTTATTGTGAAGTGCGAAACGTACGGAACAGTTATAGTACATACACCGTGTGTAACTTAGAATGCTGACTTGTAGCCTACACTACATGAAAAGGAAAGAAAGAAAATAGCACATAGCGGCTCGGAGTGTTCAGTCAAAGGGTATACATGGACGTCAGGGGGGTATGGGGGCTTGAGGCTGAAGAAGGTGCGGTTGATATCCGCATGCGAAGGACTTCAATACGCTGCAGAGCGACCTCCATCTCCAGTGGTGCCTCCCAGACCCAATTGCAACCCTCGTGCGCCTAGTGCGCGCCGAAATCGAAAGACCTTGATATTCACAGAGAGCGACATGGACTGGAGCTGGCGCTTGACCGACTCCGAGCGTGAGAGATCTGGGTTTCCTCCAGGGCTCCTCGGATGTGTGTGATTATTGTCCTGCTCCGTGTCCTCCGACGAGTCGTACTCTGATTCTTGTTCCTCTTCCGCGGCGCCCTCGAAATACGAATCGAGTGCGGTGATCTGATGAGGAGGCTGAGCAGGCCGACGCCCACGCCGCTTCCATGGCGAACTTGACGTTGGCATCGACGGAGAGGATGGCGGGGAGGAGGTAGGAACGACGAAGGTCATGGGTGCTGCTGGAGACGGACTAGGCTGGTCATCGCGATGCAAACTGAGCGACCGCCGCGTTGCTCTGGGTGACCGAGAAATAGATGCGGAACGCCGCATGGGGGAAAACGGGTCTTCATACTCCTCCTCCTCGACTGCACTTGTGTTTTGCATAGAGCCAAATGAGGGCGAATAAGTCGAGACCAATGGGAAGTGTCGGTAATCTGGGTCGTGCATGTCTCCTTTGCAATCCTTGTATATACGTCGGGGATGTTGTGATGTCTTTGTTGAATACGACGGGTCAACGACTCCTGGTTGCATCGGATGCGACTAGAAATTCACAGCAGCAGCTGGAAGGAGACCCAGGATAGTAGTACAAACGCCTCAGTCGGCTAAGAGCCCGTGCAAAGGAAGATGGTGGTATGAGGAACGGAAAGGTCGCATAGCTCTGTAGCTCCTGAGAGTTATATACATACCGTCGCATGGTGGCCCGTGAAAGGAGTGGTCAAGAGGAGTTCGTCCGCAGAGCCATCGGCGGCGCTCGATGCTTGCGTAATCAGTACACCTACGCCCCAATAACCGAACCGGCACTCGTATCTGCTTTGCTGGATCCCTTTATTAGACTATCGAGATGCTAATATTTACTGCACACCTCAAGCGCTGCCCGCCAGGCGCCGTGATAAACTTCCGAGGACTCCTTGAATTTGACTCCTTGCCTCGCGCTCGCAGTGAGCACACAGTAGACGAGCCTGATTCGCGAAATGTATTACTTATGCGAGTAGGGGAAAGCATCGAGGATCACTGAGGACGAGGGCTGGAGGTCGTGTGAATGTTTCCTCGGGTTTGCCAGTCATGCTTTATGTTGCGGCATGCTCTGTGAAATGGACCAGCCAGCTCTTCCATGGCCAATGCAGGTCGATATTTGACCGTTCGATGCGGGCGCAGGCTCATTCCACCGACGGATAGAAGGATGTGCACTCACGCCCTGCATTTGGAGTTGTGGAATGAAGCTGATGCGGCAGAAAGCCCTCCTGAGCGCCTGACTTTGAGAACTCATCCATTAAGGTGGGAGCATTTGACGACAGCGCTCGCATTGACACTCTCCAGAACCGTGTCATCCATCTGAAGCGCCGCTCCTTGAGGATAATATGAGCCTTACGGCCCCAAGCCTCTCGCGCATCTTCACTGAGCCGGGGTTGGCAGAGCCATCACATGTGTGTACGTACCGTACCCACAAAGAACACGCAAGGATCCCGGATTTTGAACAGACATTCCAATTCGCACATTCCACTCGTACTCGACCTACACAACCGGATGATACTTGTACTTCTTGCGCGTAAACTTGTCCACCAACGATGGTAGAAACGTGTAAAGCGTTGGGAGTATTGCCATAGCACCTGGCATGAACACCGTTCTCTCCCCATGGTCGACTGCCTTGAGGCATCGCGCCGCCACCGCACCCACTTTGAGACCAGATCTGTTTGGGTCGGATTCGCGCACGGCACCCTGGTCGACGGCAGAGGCGCGGAACGAGCCCTCGATGGTAGTGGGCAGTACGTATGAAAACGCAACGCCGGGGTGCTCGACGGACATGGCTTGGTACATAATGAGCGATGCTGCTTTGGTCGATCCATACAAAGCACGTGTTGGACATGGAATGAGTGCACCAAGCGAGGATACCAGTAGTATCGATGGTGATTTCGATGTCCTAGTGAGAAGAGGCAGCTAGGTCAAATCGACAATCAGAAAGAAAGGGTTTGCAATGAGTGCACTAACGAAAGCGGTGACAACAACGAGAGGTCCATAGTAGTTTGCACGAGTCGCGGCTTCCGTAGCATCGAGAGTACGCTGGACACCATCCTTGTCGATATCAGCTAGTTCTCTGGAGTGCTCGGGATCTGCTCCAGCAATGCCCAGGATAGGTTTGAGCGCAGAGACGCCAGCAGAGAGAATGATAGTGTCACATCCACCCCATTCTTGGAAGATTAATAACAAATTCAATGCTGCAACAATGTCAGACCATACCTTTCACAAGCAAGTCCCTCAAGGAAAGCATATCATCTACGGACGATATATCACCAGGGAAGTAAAGCAAATCCTCGTCTCGCTTCACTTGGTTTTTGCATTCTGCGACGACCTCCGCAAGCTTATCAGGCCTTCGGCCAACAATAATGACCTTTGCGCCTCGGGCATAGTACTGGAGCGCTATTTCCTTGCCTACGCCTGTGCCACCGCCTAGGACAAGAACGCGTTCACTCGAAGGCAGAACGCTGGAGAGCCTCTTTGGACGTCGCAGACGACGTAATAATTGGCCGATGATGATAATAGCAGGAACTGCAGTAGCCCACAAGAGTGTTGCAGATGAGTTCGACTTCATGATGGGAGAGAAAGAGACGAATTATTGGGGAAGCATGAGAGAACGTGGTCAAGTCGGATACCGGCCCGATATTTCCCGATCAAATACAAGTCTTTGCGATTGATGCACAACTTGCCTCTTCACCACGATCATACATGTCATTCAAACTATCCCGTTATAGAAGGGGGAAAAGATAACACCAAGTTCTCCCAGCAAACTAAAGCATGCCACTGCGATTTGCGCGACCCCATAAGCCCGTCCCAATGTCTGCGAGTTCCTTCGTGGGCAATTTCGGAGAGGCCGTGGCTGACTCTCTCGTACGTTCTGCGCTATCAAATCGCACGTCCTGTACTCCTCTGCAACACCATACTGTAACGCAGTCTCACGCTTGGAAACTCGGACCGCCATGAACCAACTAGTAACATTTCTATCAGACGATCGAGATTCATTCGCAAGCACCGAGCTGGATGCTAAGAACACAAACTCCTGTGCCAACATTGATAGATTGTCGTTTCTATTCTGTGATTGGTTGTCACTCACAATGTACTCAATGAGCCTCGAGGCGACGTCGAGGCTCTAACGCTCCCGAATCCCGACGCGGACACAAGTGATAATTGATACCCTACCGGCGGCTGGTCGGCATGGTATTGGAAGAAGAGCATGAGCCCCGCCGGATCAAACCTGGACGCACAGTGAGCCCATGCTGCGTCATGGCAAACATTTCAAGTGGTCAAAATCAGGTCAAAATCCCGAGTCACGGACGGAGGTTTCGTCGTCGTTATTGGTCCTCGGGTTCGAATCATGCTTTCATGTGCTTCGTTGAATGTCCTGTACTTTACAAGGAATACTGAAGACTAATTTGCTTTCTGCTCAGCAGGTATCAGTACATACCCGTGAAGGATAATAAGGTGACTTGGCTAATCCAAGTCTTCACAAAATAAACTGGATGTGGAGGATAGAATCTATTCACATGACATCTCAGCGAGTTGGTCGCGGTACCGTACGCTCATCAGTCTGCGATATACGCTCCAATCTTACAGCTCCTCCCCCGGCCGCTCACCTCCGTCTTTTTGCCTCCGCTGCATTCTATCAGAACATACAGGGAAGCACTCTTAAAAAGGTGGCGCAGATCCCATCAGCGTCAAAATCTGTATCTGTGATATATAATAGAGTCCAGGTCGTTCTGTGGTTCCTCTCAGAATGAATATCTCTACAAGACGAGGTGTGGCGGACCGTGTCGGGATAGTGATATCCTATCACTGACAGTGCTTATGAGCACCTCAGCAAAATCCAGCCTAGCTAGTATGAGAAGGAGAAGTCGCATGCAGTCGTTGGACTTCGCATTACATAGATTAAATGTTCTCGTTTTGACCGATGTGAAAATTGGGTCGGTAGGATGTGAGGGTTTAGGCGACGCCATGTATCGTGGCGCGACGTGCACCTCCTGTCATTCAAAAAGCCTGTTAGTGCATACAAATGTCCGGTAAAAATGGTTATTCACGGAAGCAGGCTCAATCGCCATTTGTTCGCTAAATGAATAGGTAGAGAAGCCCCGCTTGTGGTACTGTGTGCAAGATACTTGACTACTGGCATCTCGCACGGCGCTTCACCATACCGCCATTCCAACTGTAGCTGCGTAGCAGCTTTAGCCGTCTCTCAACAAAAATTAAATAACCTTGATAATTACATTCACGAATTGACGGGTTTTTCTTCAGGGCGCCCACGCATGCGCACTCAGCTTCAGGCCATTTTCACTGAAATAACAGATGATGTTGTAAGGGTTTTATCATTTTGAGAGATACTGTACAGACAATGACATATTACAAGATGATTTTATAGGTAGATGGCATAAGGCGATGGCAAGATTTTTTGGTTTACAAATGGGCATGTACTTACGAGTATACGACGAAAAAAACCCTCGAAAAAGCATGAAAAATACAGCCGGAAGGGTGAGCAAGAGGGATTAAGTTAGCCTTCTGAGTTGCGCGAAGATATGGTTGCGGTAGAGACCCGAAAATGTAGAGCGGGGGAAGGGACGAGGGTATCGCTTGTTGGTTTTCTCCCCTACGCGCGCCCCAGGGTGTCGGCTGGGAGCATAGAACGTCCGGGGGAGAGGAAGAGAGAGTGTAAAGGGTACTTACTTGATTTATGCCCTCGCTAAACCGTGAGCCTTTTTCGATCATTATTGCCATACTCGTGGTCATAGTAGAACTATTACGTAGCCTCCTTTGTACATGCGCCAACCTCATTGTGTTAATTTTACTCTTTTCACTATCTACTATCGTGTGAAGCGAGAGCTCCCCCGTGTCGGCGCGTACTCACCGACAGGATACCGCACCTTAACAAACGCGAACCTCTCGTCTTCGAGAGTATAATCGAAGACTCTCTGTTCGTACACCTGTAGCACGAGGCTACTAGAGAAGCGGTCACACCACTGCTTCGCTATTCAACATCGAAGGTATATTGAACTCGTAATCCTAGGCTAACGGATTACAG